>CAJNIZ010043901.1:11224-29620 GCA_905231905.1 Symbiodinium pilosum
TACTACTACTACTACTGCTACCACTGCTACTACTGCTACTACTGCTACTACTGCTACTACTGCTGCTGCTACTGCTACTACTACTGCTGCTGCTTACTCCTGTTGTTGTTTTTCTGTTGTTATTATTGCTATTATACTTTCATTAGTTTAGAACAAAAACGTTATGCGCTCTCTTGCACCCTGAAGGAAGCACACCTTGCTGGGACACCTGGGGCAGTTGTTAGCTCCCAGAACATTGAGGGCAAGACAAATAACGGTGGCGCCTGCGCGTTCAATCTGTGAGATAGCGCTTCTGGGTTGCCGTTAAGGAACTTAAGTTAAGTTACAATATGGGGGAACCCTATTTTGTGACATATCTACTCATTGTGGTAACTTTAGCTCTAAAATCTTAAACCCTAAACCCTATATACCCTACATACCCTCATACTAATTTAAATACTATATATATATATGTAGTAGTTTCGTTTAAGTTCCTTAACAGCAACCCAGGCTTTGGACCAACTGGATTCACACAGGCACTCTGCAGGCCTGGAGAGCGTGCATTGAAGTTCATTTGAGCTACAGTCTAAACTCGTTAAAGGGTGGTTATTTGGGGGATGTTGTAGGGGAGTATTATAGAGGTTCTTAAGGGGATGCTAGGAGTTTAGACTATAGCTCATGCAGCATCCGCAAGTGACAACTGCCAGCAGAAACCAGGTTGTTCAGAGCGGCTACTATTACACAGTGCCGGCCGATGTCCTGAGCAATATCATCGCAGCTTATCCAGAGGCCAACCGCACAGCCACAGCTCATGGGCGTCTTGTGGTGATTCAACTTCACCACGTACGCAACGACTGTACCGATCTCACGCCTTTGGAGATTGACTTCAACTCTTTGCGCAAGGCCTTCCCCTAAACCCTGAACCCTAAACCCATAATATTGGTAATTATCCCTGAGCCCTAAACCCTAAATCCTTAACATTGGTAATTATCCCCTCTAGAGCGGAGTGTTGCAGCTTGTGCCTTGTCATTTGCTGCCTGAGCAGGTCACGGTAAAATTTATGACCGAGGGTCATATGGTGTTCTTGTCGCATTTCAAGAAGGACGTCCAGACTGACGGGCTTGTTGCAAGTGCGCTTCATCTCTGTGCAAAGCAGCTGCATGGTTGCCAATTCAGTGGTATCCATCTGGTTTTACCCTGCCAAGTGAACGCAGGAAGCCGGGACGGAGGCAGCACTGATGCAAGATGCCCTAATGTCAGGGACTTGCGGGGTACTTTTGGCAGTGCAGACTGTTACTTGCTGAAAAAGCATTCCCGAGGAACAAGATTCAAATGGACCCTCACCACCCTGCGCATTATCTTGAGCATCCAGTTTTCTTGGACTCAGAGCCTTGTTGACAAAAAGCAAGCTGTCATTGCAAGTCCGGTGACATGGTGCCATGCTTTGCACACAGCTCTTGTTGAGGAGAACCTGGAAGATCTTACCAAACTGCGCGATCACATCCAGAAGAGCAGGAACATGGTGATTCTGGGTTGCTGTTAAGGAACTTAAATTAAGCTACTATATTGGGGAAACTTTATTATTTACTATATATACCCATTATGGTAACTTAATTTAAGTTCCTTAACAGCAACCCAGGATTTTGCTGACGCCCGGCATCTTTGAGCGGCCCTGGTGCTTGGTAGAGATGGTCTCTGTGCCTTGGCTAGTTTAGGGCTTAGGCTGTAGGGTTTACACTCCCTCTTATGTAGGTAGAATATGGAATTCCCTGGAACCATAATAAGACCCCCACATACCTCATATTCTATCTTATCGAGGTGGACTATAGAGGGGTACCGTGGGCAGCTGTTTCGGTGCAGCCGCCTGTGATTTCGCGGCCCAAGGCCTACAAGCAAAACAAAAACATCGCACCCAGCTCAGTTTTCACGCGTCAGCTTTGAGCTACTTTCGCAGCGAGTTTCTGAATTTGGTGCGCTCAGGGAACTTAAGCTTCATGTTTGGGTGGACAGGTTCCCGTGGAGATTCAAAAGCCCGACATGAAGTTCCAGTACCCAGACGAGGCCTTTCCTGTCAAGCCCATATCCTGACTAAGATCACGCGTTAGACATGGCAAGGACTTCCTTGCAGATGTTTGCAGCGGGCTTTTCTTTACGGAGACCGCCGCTTCCTTGGCACTTGTTCACGCTTTGTTCAATGATGCGACACAGGGTGATGGGGGGAAGTAGCGTAAAAGAGCATCCTCCACGAGAAGGTATTTCTTTTGGGCAATCACGATTTGCTGAGCCTCTCTGCTTTAAGCTTTGCGGACGTTTTGGCCGTCTGGCTGTATTTGATTTGGCTGGCGCTCGGATTTCCTATGTTTTTTTGTTTCTTGTTGGATTCATGGCATTTGATTTGCGAATTTTCGCAGTAGTGTATATACGGATGCTGTCATGCTAAAGGGAACGTGGAGGCAGGGTTCCTCGAAACAACAGCCCTCCTGACATGTGATGCGCTTACATTCTGCATGTGGCGGCGTGTTAGGCTTTGTGATTGTGGCGCTTAGATTTCTCGTAATTACAACTACGCTTTACAACGTTTTTGCTTTCTTTGTTTTTTGCTTTGCGTTCTGTGAAGTATGACTTAGCGTTTTCAAGGCGGCCTATCCTTGTGCTTTTTTCAGACTTGTACAATTGTATACAGAGGTTTCATAGTTATTATTGACATGCATGCTTGTACACGGGCTGTTGATGTATCCACTTTTTCGTTTCACTTGCCATTCTCATTGCTTCGTACAGGTATGCAGCGCGTTTACGCAGCTGCATTCTCATCCGTCGTAGAAAGCATTTGCAAATGGCACGGGAGCTCTGTTTGATAAATGTTTACTCCTTTCCATTTTCTGTTCCATTATCCTTATATAACCCCTGTAAACCCTCTATTACCGCTTTACAACCCTTTATAGTGTAGTAGTTTCCATTTTGCTTTCCATTATCCCAACCTTCAAGCTCCTGGATGGTCTCCGGTTTACGGTGAGGAAGTCCCCTCTTGACCCCTTCTCTTACGAAGGTCATTTGTACTAGAGTCTAAACTCCTTAAAGGGGATTATATACGGGACTTCAGGGGGATATTAGGAGTTTAGACTGTAGCTCATATGGCGGCCTGGAACCAGGAGGAAAGGACAAGAAGAGTAGAATGCAGCAAGTACTCCTGCGGCCCCTTGCCCAGCGTCAACTTGACTTTCCTTGGGTGCGTCATCTCCTCATACTTGTACGAATATAGATTGCCCCCCCCCCTCCCCAATTTGTATATAAGGTTTTTTGGGTGACAATTGATACTAGGCAGGCGGTGGAGGGTTGTTTATTTTCAGTAAGAAGTGATACTGACGCAGCCAGCTCCTCCTGGAATTAGGGGGCTGTATGACACTTGATGCGTCTTCTGGCTAGCCAACTAATCCTGGCCTCATCAGTGGTCATCTAGGAGTGAACTATGTGAGTGGGCAATATCAGGACGACAAATCCTGTTGTTTAGAGGGCTTTCTTGAAGAGGGGGCGGCTGGAGTGATTGATGCGCTTGTTAAGACCGTGGTCAGATGAAACCTCAAAGATCCTCAGAGAGTCCTTCAGTAAGGATATGCAAATTTTCGCGGTGGAGGGGATCGAGCTGAGCGAGATCGAGGTATCTCCAAATTTACGCATGTGAACTTTCCCTGACATCCTTGCAGTCGATGGAAACATGCGTTATGTGTCCAGCGTGAGTGTGCCACTTGCACTTGTGCAAGGCTGCGGTTCGACACATCCTTACCAAAATTTCCGTCACTTTCTCGCCACACAAAGCAAGCTGCATGACTGCAAGTGCTTTTTTGAGCACATCTTGGTGAGGAGCGCTTCGATGCAGATTCTTCACCTGTCCTTTGAGGTTCCATCAGGGATGTCGAGATCAAGACGATACTTCAGCGATGTACCATGTAACTCATTGCCTTAGCGTCCTTGCCATTCTGATGGTTGCCCTGGAGCCAAAAATGTGGCTCCTTGCAAATATTATGGGCCTCAGTGGCAGACCCTGATGGGCGCACTCCTTAACAAGGAGCACCTTGCCTGGGCCTGGCCTAGCCAAGCTTCGGCTGCATGTTTGTAATTCTGGGAAACCCGAAGCCAAAATCTCTAAACCCTAAACCCTAAACGTCCCTATATAACCTGTCTACAACAGTGCAGCCTTCTTAGCACCGGAATTGTTGCTTAGTCCTGAAGCCACCCTTCCTGAAAGGAAGGCAAGAGCTTGATACATGATTCTACCCTGGATGCTATATGCAGGAGCTCTATTTGGGGTTATGTGTAGAGTTTTTTATGGGAGTCACATTAAATTATAGATGAGGAGGGTGAAGCATGATGAAATATAGTCACAAGGTGCAAAGAGTGTTGAACTCTGCCCTATCGGTTGACCAACTTGCATCCAGGCGGTGTGCGTGCTGATGTCAAGAGATCTGGGTCATTCTTGGGTTGCTGCATGACTTTGACATTTGCACATCTTTTCTTTCAGACCCTAAACCATAAAAACCCTACACCCTAAACCCTAAACCTGCGATGCGCGTGTCTAAACCCTAAACCTAGTGTCCTTTCCCGGCAGATCTTGATACAAAGACATGCATGCTTCTGTCTCATAGCCTCATCGTTGTATTATGAGGATGCGCCAGTAGACGCGTTGACCTCGGGCGTTGAGTCACAGCGTCTCCTCGAAGACGTCTTCGAACCTTGACAGTCTTAGCTTTCGCCCCAAGACCACTGAACCTGAGGATAAAGATGGGAGTTTCCGGACAGGAGCGTCATGGGTCATGGTTGTCGGGTGCTTGTACACAGTTTGCCTCATGTCTGGAACAAGTGTTGTAGTCTGGCACTCAAGGCGTTGTGTTTTACGAAACCCTGCGCGGCTCAAGCAGCCGTGGCTCTGAATATCTGATGCTGGTAAACGCTATGGCAGACCAGAGGCCTGCAGGAACAGGAAAGAGGCAGGGTAGAGGGTACGGGGGAAGATAACTGGAACCAAAAGCAAATGGAGTAAAGAAGAGAGAGCAGCTGAGCAGATCTAAGAAGCAAGCAGGGTGACGGGGGCTGCTTGGAGGGTCAGGGGGACTCAGCAAGTAGGTTAGTAACCCATACGGGTTATAGTAACCGTGGTCATCCCCATTTTCAACTTGCTTATTGAGTCTCCTGGACCCTCCAAGTAGAACATCCTTGACAGTCTTTCTGAATGGCGATTTGCACACGTCTTTGTTGCGCAAGATCGGGTTTTGCAACACCATGTACTTTTTTGTATGGGGGAGCATATTTGTCTTGAAGCTTTTCACAAGGAGGCAGCCGGCAACCCTTCGAATTGACTGTTGGTTGTTTGTCATGTTTTGGTGTGGCTGACTGAATGACAAGCGGCAAGAGACATACTCCGACAAGTTTTCCTGCGTGTAAAAGGGTTGCAGTTTTCTCCATGCAGTGTACGGCATAGCATAATGGGATTACAGGTTGTGGAGGTGCATTTTAAGAAAGTCTTCCTTGGTAATGGGGCACGGCTCCCCACCAAATTGTACCTGATCATTCCGGAAGATTGACTTGTAGAAGCTTGGGGAAATTTTTGCAGAGTGATAAGGTTGCCAGTATCCGTTGGACGAAAATTGTTTCTGTTGCCGCATTTTGTTTGTGAAGGTGTGCTGATCAGCCAGACTGTGTTGTTCAAGGGTTTGCTTTGCCTTTCGCTGCCTTCTTTGGTGTTTTCAGCTGTAAAAAGCATGCACGTTGTAGTCCCTACATGATATATCCCCCTAGCCCTTACAAACCCTTAAGCCTAAACCATCAAGCCCATGATAAACAGAGATTGTATTCCCACACGCGATTTTCGCCTTTATGAGTAGGTATGTGCTTTTTGACCCTTATTTGTTTTAATCTCTTGGAACCAGTTTTGGCTTTTTGGATCCAGCTTGGGCATTTTAGAGCCTTATCTGCCTTTTTGAACATTTTTTTTTGGGCCTTTCAGAGCCAATTGAGATTTTTTTGCGCGTCTACCGATACTTAAACACAGAGAAAAACTCCTGGGATGGAAATTTGCTTTCTGCCGTGCATGCGGAAGCCTGCAGAAGGTTTTGCGGAAGCATGATGCTNNGCTCGCGGAAGCTCTTGCGGAAGCTGTTTCTGGAATTCGTTGCTGTCGATGAAAGAACCAGTGCAAGACTAGAAACGATGTTCGCCGAAGCACCGCGGAAGCACCTGCCAAGAAAATCATCGCGGAAGCGTCCGTGGAAGCAAGGTGTTTTTTGAACTGCCGACCAAGAGGAACCTAGTCTTCGCGGAAGGTCCGCGCAAGCTCGTGGGCGGAAGGGTTGTTGTTTCCAAAGAAATCAATAAGGAATAAAAACCACAGGCTTGTTGAAGCCAATCTGGGCTTCGTGGAGCCAATTTGAATGCTTTTGGAATCAATGAAGCCAATGCGGGTCTTTGGAGTTTAGTTGGGCCTTGGGAGCCTTTTGAAGCCACTTGTGGCATTTTGACCTTTCGGAAGCAATTTGTGCATTGTGGGCCGATCTTGTTCGTTTTGAATCCCATTGGACTCCAAATCGCGAGCACAGAAGCAAAAGCAAAAACTCGCCCAAAACCCGCCCAGAATTCAGTCAAAACTTCCGGCCTGAACCCTGTACAATTCCTAGCCTTCTAAGGCAAAAGTAAACATGCCCCCCGAGCAGCCCGAAAAAGTTGACAGGCCAGGTTGAAAAACACACCAAAAACGCGTTGTTGGGAGGAAAAGTGACGTGGCCTTGTGGGACCAAACTTGGCACTTTGGAGTTGGAGCCATTCTTGCATGTCGGCTGTTCTTTTCTGTTTGGAATGAGTTTCTGCCTTTTGCAGCCCTTTTGGCATTTGGGAGCAAAATTTGGCAATCAGGATCCAATATGGGCCTTAAGCGAGCGAGTCTTAGCCTTCAAAGCAAAGGCCAAAACGCCCCGAAAGCGGCCCAAAAAGTGGAGAGGCCAGGGTGACAACACCCTATATCACATATTCCCTTATTCCCTACATATATTCCCCTATTCCCTACATATATTCCCTTATTCCCTACTAATCCCCAGTAAGTGCAAGTGGAACGGCAGTGGGGGTGTTTTTGTTTCCCAGCTCCAGGTGCTGCAACCTCCACATAAGCTTGGCTCTGAGCTTTTCCAGTGGATGCATAACAGTAATTATGGTAGTCATAATAATAGTAGTGGAATAGTAATACTAATTATGTTAAGAATAAGACTGATAGTGCAAGTAGTAGTAATAGTAGCAACAATCAGAATAGTAATATTGGCGTGAGTAGCCGTAGCCTGCTTCGCACCTTGAGAAAGTGCTTTGTACAGTCTGGGTTGCATCATGCTTTATGTGCAAGAAGGCAAGAGGGATCAAAGTTGCTTGATGTAATTGGGTGCTGAACCGGCCGTGCTACCTCTCAAGCTCAAGAATCTCCTCCGTCAGCATGCACGATTTATGCACGGATGCTTGCACGGCGCAGACGAGCTGCAGAGGCAGGCATGAAAAGTTCCACAGAGCCTGAGAAAGCAAAACAACGTTTGCTACGGAAAGCCAGGCTTCAAATACATCCAGCATGCGGCCACTAAGAAGAAGCAGGACATGGGCTTCCGAATGCTTTTGGAGTTGTTTTGCAGAGATTGTTGTGAAGGAACCTGCGTGGGATGAGAAGAGGATGCTCAGGCCGTGTAAGTGTAGCTTCAGTCACTTGCCGCGGCTGTATAGTTTGCGCAAGCAAATCATCTTGCCCCATGGTCCTTTTGCCTCTAGAAGGAACATTGCAGTCGCGGCAGTGCACAAAGCGCCTACACTTATGATTGCTTGCAGATTTTGCACACCTACCCGTAACTTTTGTCAAATGCAGAGGCAATTCAGGGGTCATAGCTTCTCAGCGATCTTACTCCTGGGCAAAAGGGCCGCAGCAAAACGTGCCATTTAAAAGTCATGATGATCATAAACTGCATGTAGCAGCTGGCCCTACACAAGTGGAATAGATGGATAGTGATAATGAAGTTGGCATCTAACGTGACATGATCTCCTACCCTACCGCAGGTGTATGGCAAATCCTCGATCTGCAGCGCATGCCTTGCGGCAACTTGCTAAAGGCAAGCAGTGGTCCCAGGCGGTGCAGGCGAGGAAAGAGCACACGCATCATTTTGTTGTGTCAGGTGTGCTCAGGGATCATTTGGTGTGGACAATGCTTGGGGGGGTGTGCTTATGGAGTAGAGCTCCTTTTCATGCAAGTCTTTAGGAAGCGTGTAAGTTGCAGCGCATTGTGTCATGCGGCAAGAGACCAGGAGACGGCATCACATCACGATATTTAATGATAAGTTTACAGCAGCTCTCCAACCTGGTCATGGGCCATCTTCATGCGGACTAAGCTGTGAGAACCTTCTGCGCATTTTGTACGATTGTCGCGGGTCAGTTCAAAGACTCGATCAATTGCAGCGATGGAGCTCATTTGCAGGTTTCCTGTTGCTCTGGGAGTTTCGGCGGACAAGAGTCTGAGCAAGAATACCAAGAATTTTGCAAAGCAGTGGGTGTGACAGGACGCAGGCTTGCACGATTATCCTTACAGAATCCTGCCCAAAATCCCCTTGTAATCATCCTGGTCAACCAAGCCATAGTCATCAGCACCATGGGTTCAAGCTCCCCAGGCACGCGGTATGGCTCGTACTCATTTCTGCGAGGCACTTCACGCGATGCAGGACGCAAATGTTGAGGTGAACGCTTTTCACCTGAGTAGTGTCTGGCGCTGAATTCAGACCTTTGCTTTGACATTATGTGGGGTGTTGGTGCGCTTCAAGGTCATGAGCGCGTGTGAGAAGGCATCGGCGTGGAGTCAGGCTTTGAGCCTGTTCTTTAATGCTAAGCCGGTGACTTGGCTGCAGCCGGCCCAAATTCTGCCTCTGGATGGCCGATGGGCCGTCAGTGGAATCTGCTTTAAGTGCAGCTGCGCAGAAAACACAGGTTGAGGTTGTGTGCATCTAGCCTGGCCTCTACCTTTGCATAAAAAGGGGGAGGGAAGCGGGGGGGTGGGGGAGGCAGGGGGGTGGGAGGCAGGGGGTGGGAGGAGGGAAAATAGCCGTAGTGGGACTTGTGGACCTGGGGGACCTGCCAACTTTCAAGCCAGACCCTCAGGCCAAACCTTCAAATTGACCAAAACAGAGAAAAAGATGACAAGGGTTCTGTTCAAGGTTATTTACAAAGCTTATAAGGCCTACGTAGGGTCCACTCACTTGTTGATGGTCTTAGATCTAAACACCTCAGGCCTCAGGCCTTGGTAGACCAGCAGGGTGCTGTATGATTTTCGGGGCCGGCGAGTTGCCTTGCGTCAAGGCAAACCGTTGCTGTCCTATCTGATAAGGCGGATCTTGACACTGTGTGCTTCAACTCCGCGATCAGTGCTTGCGGAAGATGCGACTGGGCTGAGGCATGAGGTGGTTGTGCCAGAAATCAGGTCCTGACACAGATAGTAGTTTCCCAAAATAGGGGGACCCCAATATAGACCCCAATATACTATAGTCCTTATTATGGGGACCCCCAACAGGGTACCCAAAATTTTGGGAAATCCCCAGATTGGCACAAGTACAAGCTCAGGTGCTCAATGGGAGCATGCCATTGAGCTGCTTGGAATGCTTTCGAGGAGCTCCTGTCCCAACACCATCAGCGACTTGCAGAGCATTACAGATAGACATCGAAAGGCATTGATTAGGTGGACCCCCCACCCAGTAACAGTGACTATAATGGATAATAGGGACCATATTAGGGTCCTCATATATTCCTATTATACCACTATTACATGGTGGGGGTTCCTCCTAAGGCATTGATCTGCTGGTGTGTGATGGGAGGCTACAACTCTGCAATCAGTGCCTGTGGAAAGTCCAGCTGCTGGACGAGGGCGCTGTGGACTTTCACGTGCATGCAATCGGCGAGGCGCCAGACGGTTGTGGAGTTGATGGCCCTTGCAGGGATTGACGGCTCGCATTGTGCGGGGAATGGCGCAACAAGTCCGAGCTCTACTTGCCATTTCGTTTTCCATTTTTTGCCATTTCATCCTCCCTTATTGGGATACAGTATCCCTATACCACAACGCCATATAATATAGTATGACAAGGACAGTGTTTTCAGTTGTACTGGTAGCATTGACAGTAGAACAAAGGTCGTTGTACTTTGTGTTTCTTTTGATGAGTAGACACAGTCGTGGTGTCGATTGTCATGAGAGTAGTGTTGAATTTTTCTATGAATATGCTTGTCTTTGGCCTGTCCATCCGATGGACGTGTGTGTCTCTGCAGGCTGGATCAGGATCGAATTAGTGGCTCGGCTGAATGCATTAATATTCTTTGGGACAGTTTCCTGAGCAGATGGCTGGGGAGTTCGGTACGCATGGTTTGATGGAGGTCACAATGCTGCCATCAGTGCTTGTGAGCGGGCAGGGAAATGGGACGGGGCCCTTACCCTGCTGACGTGCATGGAGCAGCAGCAATTGGCGCCCGATGTCGTGAGAACCTCGCTGGCACATTCAGCAGAATATCAGCACAAAAAGGAGAGGGGTTTGGCTTGTCTGCACACCTAGGCTACGGTGCGACGATAAGCGCTTGTGAGAAGGGAGGGAAATGGCAAGAAGCATTGGGCCTCCTCGACTGGATGCTCCAAATCCGCTTGCTGCCATCGGACATTTGTCGCATGGCCTGTACAATGTCAATGCGGGACTTTCCTGGAGGGTCTTCCTTGCAAAAGACAGCTGAAGCACAGGCTGGAATGCTGCCATCAGTGCGTGTGAGTGCCTTGGACGCGAACATTCGCGGCTATGCGTGTGGTCCATGCAAGTGTATTGAGCCCCTGGGACATCTGCTTGCCAGGAAGAGCGAGCAGTGGCAGAAAGCTCTACTTTTGTTGCCTTGCGGCTGCATTGCTGTATGGTGATGTGGCCAGCCTTGTACGTGCATTTTGGGCGAAGATTCTCAACTCTGCCTGAGGAGCTTGATGCCCTCTGCTACGCTGACCCCTGATGTCGTGAGCCGCTTTCCTGAGATCTTCTCATATCCTGTCCTTGGTAGGCCCCAGGATTTGCAAGGAGAAGTTCTTGTCTTGGTTGCAGTGGTGTTGAAAAGGGCCTGTGTTGAATAGTTGATGAGGCTTCAATGCTGCAATCAGCGCGTGTGAGAAGACTGGGCACTGGGAACAAGCTCTGGCATTGCTGCGGCTCACATGGCCTTTGCTTTTACATTTTCTTCTTGTAGGTTCTTGCTCATGGCGGTAAGCTCCCCTTAGCCGATATCTAACCTAGCAATCCTTTCGGGCAGAGTGCGCTAAGGAACGCTGCGCCAAGTGCAGAGGTCATCACATTCAATGCGGCCATCAGTGCGTGCGAGAAGCTAGTGCTGCATCAGCCCAGTCCAGTATGGTGACATCTCGTAGTCACCGTAGTCGAACTGAATGGCACTTGAGCTCCTGGAGCAAGGCGTTTGACAGTTTCAAATCTGTGTTCGGCAACAGTTGAGCATGCTTGCGAAATTGTGTAAGCGCTGGCCCAACAGATCGTGCGAACTCCAAGTAGGAAAGTCGAACATCTTGGGTAATCTCGGGGTCGAACCTTCTGATGCTATGCACGAATGTCTATGTAGCTTTACGGAGCCTTACGCCTTTGGCCAGTCATTTCGGACTTCTTGACTTCGCGCCATGACGCGCCTTCACCGGCGTGTGCTGCTCCCCGTGGCTGCGGCTGCGGCCTTTGCTCTGAGCGGCCTGTGCTGGATTTCTCAGCCTGTGGCTCCACGACAGCTGCGGGTGTGCCGACGGGTGGCCGATGAGGTTGGGCTGATGTCATAATGTAAGTTTTCTAGATAAAGGTTGCTCCCACATGCCATCCGGGTCTTCACGGGCCATTGCCTGCCGAGACTAAGCTGTGGGAGGCCGTGGATCCGGGTGATTGCAAGGGCGTCCGTGCCAATGCGGTCAGTGGCGTAGTGCTTCCTGAGATGGATGCTGATGAGCCCGCTTGGCTGTCCTTTGTGATCTCTCGGTACTTGGATGAGGCTGGGAAAGTGCAAGGGGATCCAGGGGCAGTCTTGGCTGGTTCCATGCCGACGGCAGCTTGTCTTCCAAACCCAAACAGACGCCAGGAGTGGCTGGAGCAACCAGTGCACAAAGAAATCGGGGATGCAGTCGCCAAAATCTACACGGAGGCACGTGAATCAGGTGCGACTGCCCAGTCTTGAGTGCAGTAGCACTGGTTGTGTTTCGGCTTCAGCTGGCAGAAGTCAAGAGCATGATGTTTCCCGGAGGGATCCAGAAGAGACTGTTTGCAGAGTGCATGCAGGTGAGAATGATCTTGTTGCAGTTCTTGCAACGCTCTCCTACGGTCTTAAGGACGGCCATCTTTCAGTAATGTTTCACTCCCAAACGGGTAACGCGGGATTCCTCCGCAAGTTAAGTGCAATTTTGATAGGAGATGTGGATATGCGCCCACCAGGACATGTGGAATTCCGCAAAGTTCACAGAGGCCTTTGAAGGTCCCGTAGATGTGGCGAACCGCGTCGCGGAGCTATTGATGCTTCGTATGGGAAGCTTGGAATGCATGGCCGTGTTCAGTGATAAGGTTGGCAGACCAGCCGCTCATCATGCTGTTACTACCTTATTTGTGATGGTTACTCTTATTGCAACAGCAAGAACCAGCATTCTTTGTGCTGCTACTATTACCACCACCGCTACCACTACTTACTGCTGCTACTGGTGCTTTTAGAGCATTTCCACATCGAGTCTTGTTACCGCTGCTATTCTTGCCGTTGCTCTCCTCCATTTCCCGAATTGTTGGTCATTACTGGTCATTATTTCAATGAAGCAGCTAAGCTCATTATCATTATTGTCATAATATTTATGGTTCTGATTTTCTCAAAAAATATTATTGATATTAACTTCAAACCCATTACTACGGTTATCACTACTATTTTTATTGCTATTTTTATCATCATTATGAAGCAGCTATCCCAGGCGGCGAGGTTTGGAGCTATGGCCGCAGCAACTCGGATGTGCAGGAGACGATGGGTTGCTGATTAGGGTTTAGGGATTAGGGTTTAGGAGCTTAACTTAAGCTACTATACTAAGGGTATATAAGGGGTAATTACATAGGGGCATATAGGGATACATAGGGTTTAGGGTTTAGGGTTACTATATCGGGATATAATATAGGGTTTAGGGTTCAGGGTTTCATGTGCAGGAGAAGATGCTGAAGCGTCTCCATGAGTACGAGGAGGTGCTTCGGCTTGTTTACAGTGGTAGTCATACGCGCAATAGAAATGAGAATAGGAAAGGTCATGGCAGTAGTACGGGCAACAGAAACGCTAACCGCAGTATAAATAGTAATAAACATGGACATGGCAGCAGCAGTAGTAGCATTGGCAGTAGTATTTCTAGTGATGGTGAAACGAAGTAAGCGGCAGCTTTGTTTGCACCTGTGTATGGGCAGTTTAATATTCCCACACGCACTTAGTTTTGGGTTGTGGATTGGGATGAAGTTTCAGACGTGTAGTCACCTTGGGTAGATGCGCATGGCCTGGCGTACTTCAGCCTAGAATTTCCAAGGTTGAAAAAAAGAAACAAGGTCGGAAAAAAAATAACAAGGTTAAGAATAAGGTAATCCCTTTTGAATGGCCTGATGAGGGCAGGCTGGTTTGGGTATGTCACAGCTTCAAGCCAAGGCTAGACAGCAGCTGAAAGCGGTCGTTGAGTAGGCGCCTCACTGAGAAAGCCTCAATGAAGGGCACCTGCAGAATACCCGGAACGGAACGTCTTCACAGGGTAGACATCAATCTCACCAACAGTTATCAACCGTGCCATGTTGCTTGCACCATGGAAAGCTTACCCTGTGCCTGCCAGCTTTAAGTTAGCCGCTGGTTTTTCAAGCGGCTCACGACTGGCTCAATTTTAAGAGCCATCGCGCTCGGCGCTCGGCGCCCGCAATCGGATTCAGTTCTTCTCGACAAACCGCATATGTTCGAGGTCCTGTGCTCTTTCGTGCTGGTATTGTGGATACTTACAGCAGTGTAAAATGATTTTCTGTTTTGGTATGTGTTGAACTGTTCTCATGTTGGGAAGTTCATTGAATGCTTTGGCCCACTTGTATGGGCATCTTCTGCTGCAGTAAGCGCGAGCAGTGAGGCTCCCTGGCTTGCTGTGAGCCTTGAATACCACGCTTGGGGCCGCTTTTTCTGTACCTTCTTGGCAACTCTTCTGACCGTCGGTTAGTAGGGAGTGTAGGAAGAGCGTGGCAGTTATAGTCGAAGTTGTCATCGCAGAAATTGCAGAAGCAGTGCTGATTGTCTTAGCTGTACTTGTAGTTGCAGCTGGAGTTAGGAGTACCGAGATGATGAATCACAATGTCGCAATATTTCTTGCTCTACTATCCGAAAGCCAGTGCTGCGAAATTCTGAGTTGGTTCGCGGCCAAGAGCATAGATTCCACTCGTTGTTTACAGCATTCCCTTTGCAAATGCCCGTTCTGCTTCAAGCAACACGTGCCATCAGCACGTATGGGTATCGTACAGTTTCTTTTTCTTTCAAAGCTTCTGCTCACTAGGAGGAAGGGGGCATGTTTTCAATCAAGAATAGATCCATTCGTCCAAGTTTCATTCCCCAGTGTTGAACCTCGTGGAGGTAGATCAGCAGTCCGGCTTGCCAAAGGCCGCTGGCCGACTCAGATTCGCAAGTTGAGCCCAACGGATTGGTTTTCTACATGGGCCCCGGCTGAGACCCGACAAGTGCTGTGAAAACGGATGAGGCTTGCACGTCATGATTCTTCCTACTCATTGCTTACTGAACATGACTCTTGCGATTCCAGACTTCCAAATCCCCTCGACACATACATGCATTTTAATGTGTATGTGATGCTTCTTGTGTAAGCAATGTATGGTGAGAATGCTAAGACTGGAGTGTTTTGTGCGTTTCCTATACTGATGATTCCGGTAGACATCCTAAACAAGTGTTCACCTAGTTCCCGAATCCCCGGACATGCCCGAAGCCCCTAAAGGTAAGGAAAAGAAATTCTATGTCAGTCCAAGGAAAGGCGACCAGTGGGAGCAGGCACTCGGACTGTTGTGGGTGATGCCAGACGCTTGTCGGGTTCACTTCATAGTCTCGCAAAGTAAGGAAGGTAGAAAATGACGTGCAAAACAAGCAGCAGTAATGGTGGTGGTCGTAAGTAGTACTCTTAGGCAGCAGCAACAGCAGCCGCAGAGTAGTAGAGCAGTAGTAAGAGCAGCAACAGGAATATTACGAGTACTAGTAGCAGTAGCAGTTCAACCAGCAGTAGCAATTGTCAAGGCGGTAACGCGAGCGTAAAAAAGTTGTAGGCACAGCTGGCTGGCAATGCCAGCATTTTTTTACGGCGTGGTCAACCCGGACCAGCAGGAGAATAAGGCTTTCAGCTTTGAGCCCTCTTGATTCACAGTGGCCTTATGCAAGGCAAGGCGTTGGGATATGCCATGTGACTGCGGGCGCAGAGCAGCCAAGGAGAGGAGTGTTTGTCCAGATGTCATTAGCTTCAACTCGGCCATGGCAGCTTTGAAGCGTGCTGGCGAGTGGGAGAAGACCCTACACTTGATGCAGCTCATGGACTCAGAAAGCATTCCCTTGAGAACGTCAACGTACGTGAGGGTCTTGGTTGTCTGCAGAGTAAGCTTAGTGAGCTCGTCTTTCTTGTTCTCGTCTTTGAAGAGACAGCTTACGCTCTTCACTGGACCTCAGGTGATGTCAATAGATGCATGTGGCAAGGCCAACCTTTGGCACTTGGCAGCGGGAATGATCGATGAGATGCATGCGCGGAGCCTGCCTCCTGATGACTCTTGGCGAGCGGTTGACGGGCACCGCGTGCACTTAGCAAACGATCAAATTGCAGCGCAAGCCAGCCATGATTCGCCACGCCCAGGACTTCTGCTTCCACGCCGCGATCAGCGCCTGTGAGGAAGGTGGCTTCTGGCAGCAAGCACAGAGCTTGGTAACAAGCATGCAGTCACCTGGAAGCAGTGCAGGAACCTTGCTGTAACTGCCATGTGGCCCATTTTCCAAAAGCTGCATGGGCCCATGATGTCCTTGCAGCACCAAGGCGAAGCAAACTGAGACTTGTCATGCAAAGTGGCAGTCCGCACCATTGCAAGCAGCCCTTTCTTAATCACTCGGTAAGTCAAAAGTCCTATGCAAGCTCTTCGTCTTCTGTTTCTTCGTCACAAAGTTACCACCCGCTGCAGGAACTGTGCATGTTCTGCGGCTGCAGTCATGCCAAGGAAGGTCGATGGCATCTGTTGGGGCTCCGTACTGCACGCCATGACGCAGGCTGATCGCGAGGACTCTGTTGCTGGAAATGTCAGAGCTAAGGGGTCCCAAATCAATAAACCATTTTCTACATTACGTGGGCAATATCCCCATACGCTATACATACAGGTATCGTGTGTGTATGCATTTTTTGTACATATACTCATAGGTATATATATATATACATACATATCGTGTGAATAGGTATATATGTATTTATGCACCACTATTGGGAAGACAGAGGACTTGGCTCGAGAGGTCTTGGAGAGCCTGAGGCGGGTGACCCACACTGCCAAGTGGAAGTCTGAAATGTACATGATACTACCTGGCAAGTCAGGTCTGCTCTTAGAGTTATACAGGAGTTGTATAGGCGTATGTAGGAATGGAAAGAAAAGAACATGGACAGCAGTATTCTTACCAATAGAGCAAGTTACAGCCTCCAAGTTGTGCGCCTAATTCCCTCTGCAGTGAATGCCAAATGCATCGCCAGCTTCTGATCCTCCAACGCTTTTGTCCTGGTCATAGAAAAAGGTCAGCTGCTATTCATAGGATGATTGTACTTCGAAAGCTGATCACATCAAATGGTGCGTAAAAAGCTCGCTGTGTCTGCAGTCATGGATCGGAGGCAGAGTTGGGCACGAGCAACGCCACAGCTTTGGGCTCAGCAGAAGAACACAAGATTCCACAGTGCTACTTGATGTTTGTTCTGATCGTCATGCCGAAGCGTTTTCATGGCTCCTCTCGCGCTCATTGATCTTTCTCTTCTTTGCTTTTTGTTGTCAGGGGAAGCCTAGACAACCAGTAGGCGGAAATGCTATTGTAGAGTTTTTGAAAGAATGGTTTGGGCTCAGCACTAATGTGTTCACACAACGCTAGTGCATTGGTGGGCTCTCGCTCACCCTCAACATATCTATTTTCTTGCACAGCATGCGGCCGGGGCTCTTGGTTCTGCAGCCTAGTAAATTCAGGAGGACACAAGGCGCGTGTATGCAGAAGGCTTCTAGTTTCTTTTGAAACATCTGAGAACCAAGAGAACTATGCCTCAACCGGAGGCCCGGTCCCAATGCCTTGTCAAAGTTCAGCCAATATGTCACAGGAGATACAAATTTGTCCTCCACAAACCCTAAACCCCACCTACGGGAGCTTTGGTCATAAGCTGCTCACGAGGCCGCGGCCTTACACGGTACAGAGACATGCCTAATCAGGACAGAAATTGAATTCGTTCTTAAAAAAACCAGCCCGAGGTGGGTACGGCTTTCTAAAAATCTTGTCTTGTCGGACTTGTAGCCAGCAAATGGGTGGGATAAAGTTCCGATAGAATTTGGGACCGGGAATCGGGAATGCTGCTGCTGCTGCTGCTGCTGCTGAGGCTGTGTGGCTGTTTCTAGTGGGTCGTGGGTCATATCTCTTGTCAAGAAGCTGTTTGGTGTTTACGTGAAGTATGGATGGCATGGGCTCCTAGGCAGATTTTCCTCTTCGCCCCAAGACTTTTTGACTGGGTGGTGCAGCTGCGTGCTGCGCTTAAGGACGTCTGTGGAGCGGGTGGCAAGCCCAGACGTGTCTTCATTGCAATTCGGAGCCGCTTTCTTATCTCTAACTGTACTCGCTTCTGCTGCTATTCTAGTATTCCTGGTGATCCAGCGACAACAGGCAGGGGCAAGCATTGCAAACGTCGGTACTGCAGCTCGCCTAGGTCCTGGCTGTTGGCGAGGGGGTGGTGGCCGTCTCCAAGCCTGCGGGCTGGACAAGCTGGAGCCTCAGTACTTCAGCCCTCAGCCTCTTGCTGTCATTCTCTTTTTTGTGTTCTGTTGCTCCGAGCATCATCTCTCCTGTTACCTGTGCTGAGCTGAAGCATGCTTCAGCACGGTCTGGAAAGGCGAAGACGTGCTTGGGCGCCTTTCTGCCAAGTGGGGTGCTAGCGGCTGGAAAGGTGAGCTCACGCCAATGTCTCAGCTTTCCACCTGTTCTTTTTTTCCCTTTCCTACTTGGGTTAGTAGGGAATAACGAACGGAATACACTATATAGGCTATATAGGGAGTATACAGGGATTATACTCCCTCATTCCCTACTTATTTAAGGGCTGCCGCCGCT
>CAJNIZ010043901.1:29720-53205 GCA_905231905.1 Symbiodinium pilosum
CGACCCGCAGAGCGGGGTCGGCGGACTACCAAAAGGATTGTAAAAAGGGGGTCACACAGTTCTTCCGAACACAACAGGATGCCTGATCATCATGGCCTGCGTTACCAGTTGCAACTATTGAAGTTCTCGGAATTCGTGGTGGTTCTGCAAGTATGTTTCTACCATCATTACCTCGCTGCTGTTCTAACTGAGCTATAGTGATTGTGTAGGGGGTTACATATGGGAGTTTATCAGGTGGCTAAAAAAGAGGGATACTAAGAGCTTCGGCTGTAGCTCAACTAGCGTTCTTGTAGTTCTTGCTTTGTTCACATTGTCCAGGCTGGTCTCGCGCCTGGATTTTCCAACCTCTGGGGTGCTGCCCCTAGCCTTGGGCTCCCCAAAAGCTGGGTCGACCCAGTTCCTGGAGGCGCAGTACGCTGCCCGCCAGGCAGGGTAACCTTGTTATGGTTCCCAGAGCAGGGATGATATTCCATATCAGACATCAGCAGACCATGAGTGATGTTGTTGCTGTGATGACAGTATGGTTCACGAACCTGCCAGGTGTCTAAAGAGTACCTCTGCCTATCCGCTGGCAAATCCCTTGGCCCAAAGGGAGCGCGCACATCAATCAACACGCCTCTGCTGGTGCCACTGGGCCGTCAGTCAATGGGGCCCTGTTATAAGACAGTATAATAAGCTATGATATGCGAAAATATACTATTCTAGACTAGAATATGCTATAATGGACTATTACAAGCGAAAGGGTTTCTGGGGATGGAGGGCAGGCTGCCTGGCAAGTTCAGTGGTGCAAGGTTTTCCATCCACAATTGTGAGACTGGTGGTAGTAGACGCATTCCTGGTGGTGGTACTTAGTGATGGGAGTTGCTGTCTACTAGCTGCAAGCTTGCCTCTGTTTATGACATGGTTGCTGTTTGCCATCAGGTCTAAGGCTTGGGGAGAGCGCCTGGGCAGACGAGTTGAAGCATCAGCTACTGGGAAGCAGGCAGGGTTCTGTCATTCTGTGATGGCATTATCCCAATATTACCTCGATATATACCCTATAATCCCTCTATAACCCCTATTGTAGTAGTTTCCATTTTCTTTTCCATTATCCCTATATAATCCCAATATACTATAGTAGTTTCCATTTTATTTTCCATTATCCCTATATAAGCCCAATATACTATAGTAATTTCCATTTTCTTTTCCATTATTGCTATATAACCCCAATATACTATAGTAGTTTCCATTTTCTTTTCCATTATCCCTATATAACCCCTATAGAACCCTATATATCCCTTGAAAGGGACCTAGGGTTTCCATTTTCTTTTCCGTTATCCCTATATAACCCCAATATTGGCTTCTTAGCTGCCCTGCGCAGGCCCGGACTGAGATCACGGTTTTGGAGGTCTTTGAGACTCCGAAGGAGCTGGGCGCTGTCGAGGTTTGGCTCTGGCCTCTTGAAAGGACCAAATAGTATTACACTATTGTCCCTAACTACTATAATGGGGTTACATTTATATTGGGGTTATATAGGGATAATGGACAAGAAAACGGAAACTACCATAATGGGGTTATGTTGGGGTTACATTACTATTATTAAAGCATGGCCAGAGCTAGCTGCATTGCGGAGGCTTTGATGCTGCTGGCCGTGCGGCCTCTTACTGGTCGACTACATCAAATACGTCATTTCCTCAATTCTGTAAAAGAAAGAGGTGATCAGATTTATTTTGATTTTTGCACAATATCTAGGCCATGATACGGATGCAAGCCAAGGCGCGCATCTTGCCAGTGTGGGTAGCCCCATTGTCGGTGACAATGCTTACGGAGGGGGCAGCTTGTTGAATCCTCAGAAGCTGAGTCATGCTTTGTGCTGCGCATCAGTGATATTATCACTATCATTCCTGTTATTCTTATTATTCCTACTGGGACAATGGGAAAAATTGAAACTATAGACTGTTGAGGTCTGGCACTCGCCTTTTCCTACACTGCCGCTCCGTGTCGCTTCGAGATCTCAGCGGAGCCTCCTTCAAGCCAAAGTCTCCGTTGCCAGAGGACTTGTAGCTCCTAGTGCCATGCTTCCTCGGAGTGACAGGATAGTTGTAGTTCCTATGCAGGACTTGCGGGAAGTCTTGGCGCAGTTGCAGCCAACTGGGGGACAGAAAAAGGTGTTGCCCGCATGCTTCAAAGACCGCCCTGGAGTGACCTTCTGTGCAAAACTGTTTACTGGGGATTAGTAGGGAATACCGGAATATAATATAACGGAATATAGCAGGTAGGCTGATAAAAATAGATAGATAAATAAATAAAAATATTTATATATGGTACCCTCCTAAGATCCACCGTTTTTAATGTATTTGAAGGGTATTGAAACCCCTTGCTTGAGGATGCAACCTTTTTCTTAGGAAAGCTTTAAGTTTACGAGGGGTACACACCTTAGGAAAGCAATATGGACGTATCTGCTGAAACGAGACACGCGCGCGTTTAAATCCGCATTTGAAAATTTAAGTTCAATGCAGCCAGGCCCCAGGAACCAAGAACCAAGATGCCCAGGACTCTTGAATCTCAGTTCTTGGTTCCAGGGCCTTGGCTGCATTAAGATCTGCCTTTGAAAAATTAGTCAAATGCAGCCAGGCCCCAGCGAGAACCAAGAACCAAGATGCCCAGGCCTCTTGAATCTTGCTTAAGTAAATCTGCATTTAGAAATTTGAGTTAAATGCAGCTAGGCTCCAGGAACCAGGAACCAAGAATCAAGATGCTCAGGACTCTTGATTCTTGGTTCTTGGTTCCTGGGTCTGCATTTTAATCTGCATTTAAAAATTCAAGTTAACATACTGAACATACTTGAAATAGTTAAAAGTTTAAAGCCATTTGCTTTAGTTACTTTACTTGTTTCTGGTTTTGCTTAGAACATGAATTAGATAGTTAATGTAATTTATTTCAATTATCATAATTATTCTTAATATTTCTAATTGTATCAGGTATTCTACAGGGTATTCCAGATGACTATAGGGTACGATATAGGGTATTCCATATGGTATTCTTTAAGGTATTTATGTGTATATGTATGGGGGTATTCTAGAAGGTATCCTATAAGGTATTCTATAGGCTACCCGGGAAACTTATTCCTTGAAATTCTAGAAGAGGACAGGATCCCCCCTATTCAAATATGCAAAACAAATAAGATAAGTAAAAATATCAGTATTTTCTAAGAAAAAAGGAAAATAGACAACATAATTGAAACAATTTGTTTTAAACATATTAATTCCTTCATTTGTTTATTGTTTTTAAACGAAAATGGAATACCCCATGTCTACCTCATAGAATACCATCTGGAATACCCTATAGAATACCTCATAGAATACCCCGTATACTTGATAACCCGCATGTACTCTACATATACACTTTGCAGTACCCTATAGAATACCGTATATCTTAGAAAATATATGCTAGAATTTAAACATAGTTGTTATTCTCCGTATTTGACTTATATGAGGTATACAGTGGATATCATATATACGGAGTATTCTATAAGGTATTCTATAGGGTATTCCAGAAGTTATGTAGGGGGTACTGTATAAAGTATTCTGCAAGTTGTGTTAATCAGATTCCCTCTTTTCTCGGAAAATACTCATTTTTAACTTTTCAAAATAGGGCGGAAACCAGTCCTTGAAATTCTATTCTAGACAAGGACAGGATCCCCCCCTATTTAGATAATTAAGCTGAATAGTAGTTAAATTCATTATCCTAAAAAAAATGTATTTTCCAAAAAAGTGGAAATAAGCAAAATCATCGAAAAAATGTTCACTCATTTTACATATTTCAATTAGTTTAAGTATTGTAAAAAGAGAATAAGGAAAATACATGTACTTTCAAGATCCACCTTCATTAGTTTTCCAGTAAAGTTCTTCTGAAAGATCTGTTTTTACACTAAAAACGGTGGATCTTTGGGCGGGTTGCGTACATATATATATATATGTACAAATACATATATTCCCTACTCAGAGCAAGTAAGACTGGGAGACGCCACGCGGATCTGTTTCTCCAAGGCCTCACACTCCTGGAGGCTCTGCAGGCTCCTTGCCCGAGGAAGCTGCCACGCCGCTTGGGCCCTGGTGCAATGGAGAATTTGGTTTGGCTGGGAATGAAGAAATGGAAAAGAAAATCGAAACTACTACAATGGGTTGCATGGGGTTTAGGGTTCAGTATTATAATGGGCTGCGTAGGGTTTAGCGTTCAGGGTTTGGGCTGGAATGGTGCTTGATGGTGTTTTGATTGACTACTGTGAGCTTGCCCCCCAAGAAGTGTATTTGCGTGTGGCAGTGTGGCAAATCTGCTGGTGCCCTCACGTTTTACGGGTATAGGATGCGTGTTGTGTTAAGTTTCTGGTTGTGATGCATTTCTGATATTGTGAGGCACAGTCCGGGACAATGAAGCCCACCAACAGCACGGGAACCTCCTGGCTGGCAACGGGATGCTACAGATTTGGGGAGCTTGCAAAAAGTCGTGGTTCCTACAATGAGAAGTGCATTCGTACATGACTGTACTACTTGGGATGCTATCAAGTGTTATGCAAGTGTGCGGTCTACACTTCAGTTTTTCCAGGTCGCAGGTTGCACCAATCGCACACCAGGTGCAAGCTCAAAAACACAGACAACAATATTATTTTTGATTTATACGATTTTGTGCGTTTCAAAGGATGGATGGTCTGCTCGAGGTGCGGTTAGGGAAAACGCAGATCGCACCCAATACTGATCTGTGCGAAGCTAGATTCACGAGCCACCAATACAACGGAAAAAGATGGATACCTTGGATGCGATCTCAACGCGGATGATGAATCAGGAGATACCCTCCTATTCAAAAAGCAGACTCAATAAATCTAAATAAGATCCTCGTTTTTTGGAGATAGATCCTGATCAACTATCAATCAATACAGAAAATCCAAATTTGATAGGTCTTGCAGGATTGATAAAAAATATCAATAAATAGGGAAGAATAATAGAAATACGACGGATCCGATCCTGCTATTCTCCGTTATCTTAGTAAGGGGCCGTAAAATACGTTTCTCTTCAGATATTATTTGATATTATGAAATCTCAATATTCCTGAAATTGTAGATAGCAGCTTTTTGAATATTAAGAGAAATGGTAATAATGACCAAATAAAAAATGATAAGGAGAAAGATCTGCTACCTCAAAAGATATGATGGTAATAGAGATCGGGAGAGGTATTGGATAGGAATTCGCATATTGCGGAATTTCAATTGGAAGGCTTCAGATTGGGTCTTCTGAAATTTAGGTCTACGATTTCTTTATTGAAGATATATTCTGACGGAAATTCAAAAGCATATTGAAAGATGATAGAAATATAATTTTTTCTCGATTTATATCTTATTAATTTGGGATTTGAGGGATTTAGGATTTAAGGGATTTAGGATTAAATCTTAAATTCAATGCTAATTCCTAAATTCTTTGCCGGAGCACGCTGGGTCCTATTTTTTTTTTGATAAAAAAAATATATCTCAATAATACGGCGCGGCCCTTTACGACCATTTTATCGCGCGCGGCGTAGCTTTTCCGACTCGCCGATCGTTTTAGAAATACCTCCTGCGGGCATCCTAGAGAATAAAAAATATCGGAAATTTTAGATTTCTTCAGAAAAATTAGAGGCTCTAAAATTTCCGAGATTTTTGATATAGACGATATATCTAAAGATCTCGGAGATTTTGGATCGCCCGGGCCTTATTTCGGAAGCGGATTTCCGCCTGATTTAATTCTCTTTTATTATTTGCGCGCCTGCTCGGCGGAGCGGATAGATCTAGGATAGAATGAAAAATATTCCGAATTTTTAATTTGATTATATCTATCTATGGGGACTTATATATTCTCCCGAGTTGTTGCACCGATAATCTAAGAGAGAGAAATCAGGCGGAAAGATTGAACCGGATGCGGGGATCGCGTGATCCCAAATCTTCCGATTTCGGATCATTTCTCTCTCTTTGAATATCTGCGCGATGCCTCTGCGGAATAAATGAAATCGGGGCGGAAATCATCTAAAATCTTTCAGAATCTATAGATATATATTGATTATATCATCTATTTTCATATGCGATCTTATTGAATCTATATGATTTATTTTTTTGAGGATTTGCGTAATTATTCGGCGGCGGAATCTATGCATTCCCATCGAGCCGTCTTTCAGATAGCAGGTGATTTATCATTTTGGGATTATCTGCGCGGCTATTCGGCGAAGCGCATACTTTCGGCACGGAGAATCAATATCTTTCAGAATTTATCGATTGATTGTCGTATTCCCATATGGAGCTTCCTCAAATCTAGCGAAATAGGATTAAGAATCCAAGGCGGGGAAAAGATCTGATTATCTTTGTGCGCAAGGATTTATGCGCTCTCCCGAGCCGTCGCGCAGATAATCTAAGAGAGATAAATCAGGCGGAAAATGCGGGGCGGATGGGGATTGCGCAATCAAAGATCTCCCAAGATTTGGATTTTTTTTTCTTTGGCTATTTATATGATTTCGGGAGAATATATCCGAGGCAGGGATCTGAAAATCTTCAGAATATATAATTTGGTCGTCTTTATCATATACGAATTTATATATAGATTATTCATCGGATTTATATAAAATTATATATATTATTCATTCATCGCTTCTCATGATAGATATTCTCAAATAAATATCTTCCGCTATTATAAGCAGCTTCGTATTACATATTTCTTTATAAATGAATATAGATTAGATTTTTATATATATTTGATATACGATTTTCTAGAGGATTCCTATCTTCTTCTCATGATTTTGATTTCTTATAATATTTTGATCTATGAGCTTCAAAAATTCTGATAATTCTTGAAGATTTTAAAAATGAATTTTGAATTTTGCGAATCTATCAGAATCTCTATATTCTTTATCAAAATTATCAATTCTGCGTCCAAAATGATATAAAAATAGAATCTGATTATATCTTTATATATCTTATTATCTGCATATATTCATCTTCATATTTATTTCTTTAATTCATTAATCTATATATTTCTTTCTTTATATCTAATATCATTTATATTTCATTATTATTTGAATTTGATTATTATTCAGATATATATCTCAATAATATGAAATAGAAAATTGAGGCTATTTCGTTCGCGCGCGATTTAGCTTTTCTGGCTCATCTTCAAAATGATTCCTATAGATTCCTCTGGATTTCTAAAATTTCGGAAATTTTAAATTCTTTCGGAAAAATTAGAGGCTCTAAAATCTCCGAAAATTTTAGTATGGACAAGGCGACTAAATTTGGTCGCGCGGTCCTTGCCTCTGGAGCGATCTTCCGCGCGATTTATCTCTTTTTGGCTATCTGCGCGGCTACTCGGCCGAGCGCATGGATCCAGGACGGACAATCAAACCTTTGTCAGAATTCAGAATTTATAGTTTGGTCGAATTTATCTGCGAGGATTTATATATTCCCCCGAGTCGTTGCGCAGATATTCTAAGAGAGATAGATGAAGAAGAAAGAGCGGTCCGGATACGGAGATCACGCGTGCAAGAATTTTCTTAGATTTGGAAGCATTTCTTTCTCTTTAGATATCTGCGAGGCGGCTCGGCGGAACGTATAGCTCCAAGATTATGATCAAAAATCTTTTCAGAATCTATAATTTGATTGATTTTATCCTAGACGATATTCTATCTTGATTATTCAACGGATTTCCTATATAATCTTCTATATTGATCATTCATCGGATTTCTCATTAATAGGTCTTTTCAAAGAAATATTTTTCTCTTGCTGAATCTATCAGATCAATTATGATATAATTAGAAATATAATTTTTCATTTGGCGAAATATATTTTTATATATAAGAAATATCTAGATCATAGATATATCGAATTTCCTTATAAAAAGATATATAGATTTTTTTCGAATATTTCAAAGATTTTATTATTATCTTTGATTTATGAATCATTGAATTCATGATATTTTTCAAACGATGAATCTATTATCGCATAAAGAAAATTCTATGAATTTTTCTTTCATTTATCTTAGATCTGATTTATATGAGAAAGATATATATAGAATCAAAGATTTATATATAGAATAATTATATTATTTATGATCAAATATGAATATCGAAAACGATAAAGAGATCAATATTTTTTTCATCGATTTTCTATGAAAGATTCAGATAATTCAAAAGATGAATCATATATTTATCCAAATTCTAGATTCATAGAATTCGTGAAAAATCGTTAATCCAAGATCTCTCATCATCTGAATAAAGATAAGATCTAAAATGAAATTTGATATCATAAATAAAGATTTCCTAGAAATATCAATCTATCCAAGAGATAATATCGTAATCAATCAGAAAATCGTGATTGAAGAAATCTTTTAAATCTAATCATCATCATCGCTATCAAATAGAAAGATTCCTCAATCTATATTGTATCTAGAATTCATTACGAATTGATTCAATCATAGATCTTAAAGAAATCCGTCTCTCCAAATCCGAATTTATGATTCGTATGAAATCAGATATGATAA
The DNA here is from genome assembly GCA_905231905.1 of Symbiodinium pilosum. NCBI lineage: Eukaryota > Dinophyceae > Suessiales > Symbiodiniaceae > Symbiodinium > Symbiodinium pilosum. Next base: position 38,252 of record CAJNIZ010043901.1, read on the forward strand.
ATTCTCTTTAAGATCAAGAAGATATCAGATTCAGAATTTATAATCCCCAAAAAATTCTGAAAATATATACGCAACGAATCAAAAGAAAATTATCGGGCGCGATTGATAGGCTAATCGAAGGCGGAAAGAAGAAAGACATCTCATTATTCAAGAAATCCAAAGAATAATCTAATCAAATGTCTCCACGATCATTTGAAAGAATAATCAGAAGATTCGACATCTACCTTCCAATCATGAAATTCCATCTCATATCGTCCGCCTCAAATTAGACGAGAAAGAAATTCCCGAATAATATATATAAGAAATCTCAAATTAATTATAGAAATACATATCTAAATCGAAAATATTCAGAATATCAATGATATAATCTTCAGAATTTTCTTGAAAAAAAATGAATATTCTCATATTTTAAATAGAATATTTCATTCTTCATATAATCTTAGAAAAAATATTCTTTTCATTTTATCAAAAATTCGAAAATATAATTCTTTATAAGATATTATATATCATTCCATATTATTCAGAGGTAGAAATAGAATTCCCAAATTTCAATTTTCTCATTTTACCAATCAAATTTTATATATTTCATAAGAAAAAAATAGAAATTATTTAAATGAAATATGACTAAAATTCAAAATTCAAGAAATTCAAACTCCTATGAAAATGAATATAAAACATATCCCCCAAATATAGAAATTTATATTCATATTAATATTTTTTCAACGATTAAGAAAAATACTTTATATCTAATATTATCAATAATCTATATCCCAAGAATATTCTCTTCAAATTTTGCATTGCTATATGAAAAGATCATCTCATCGAATTAAGGAATTAGCGTCCTTTAATATTATAGTAAGAAATCGATTAATCTCCTATTATATATTTTTTTTTTATCTCTTCAATTAATTTTTTTCTTTCTAATACTCAATTTAGATTTCAAATCTTTATTTCAAAAATCTGTTAATTCCATATTTATATATTCCTAATTTCAGATAATTCTAGATTTCATAATCATATAAAATCTTTTTAGTTCATTTCAAATTATAATACTTAGAATTTTAGATTTTTTTCAAATTCGTTCATATTTATTTGAGAAGTATCTTTATTATGTCCATAAAATATAATATTTTTCATATATAATACTATATTCGAACAATAATTTCAAATTTCATATAATATATTCTCCAATCCCCCTTTTCTTCATGCTAAAATTTAGAAAAACCAATTTATGAAAATAAATTTTCCTAACCATATATTATAGGCTCAAAATTCAAATTGAAGAATTTATTAGATTTATTTTCATCGATTTAAATTTTTCATATCATTCATTCAAAAAATCGGAATTATCTTCTCAAAATAGAAGCTAATAGAAGAAATATATAAACCTCCGAAATCATCGAATGATTGTGTTAAAACGAAACTAATCGCACAGAACCAGGCCGAAAAAATGCGAAAAATTATTGAAGGCAATCGTTTTGAACATACCCGATATCGTACCGTGGCTTCCTGGCAGGCTTGGAACCTGTATCATAGATGCTTCGTCTATGCATCAGAACACGAAATTATCATCTACTAATCATCATATTAATGGCAGCAGCGCAGCCACTTAAAGAGTGGCTTGTAGTCCATTCATCAAGGGTTCAGCAAATGATGCATGCGCCCGCGCAATGCAATGATATGAAAATAGTTAGAGCAGGTACAACTGATTTAGAAGACCAAACAAATAATTGTGACAATCTATGCGCTGTGGTTCTTTTGGCCGGGAGGCTGCGGCATGCAAGCCTGTCTATGGCCTTCTGCTCAAAAGGGTTGCATCATGCAAGCCATGCCTATCCCAAAACAAGGGCGCCAAGTGGTGCCGCTACAGGGGAAGGCGCTGTACAAACAAGCCTCTGTACAAGGGAGGCTTATGGCATGCTGTCAGCTGCGGATAACAGTTCATAATCACCGAGAGCTCCAAACTCTGATGAGTGACCCTCACTTGCCCTGCTTCATCATCAAGGAGCGCTTCTTCTGCGTCTTCTGCATTTGAGTTTCCTGCGCTGACAAAAACTGCGAACAGGTCTTGATGCTCGACATTTTTGAACCTCGATGCACCTTCCTCGCTTCTACCGGTTTGCACACAACTGGCAACCCATATAGGTACTCTTTCTTTTCGTAGCTATGGCTCCTCGTCGCCATTGGGCTTCCACAGGCCACGGTGCAGCACCTCCGCCGCAGCATCATGCACTTTCTCCCAGCCATGGAAGCGGCCACGCTGGCTCAACGTTCCGACGGCATTGGGGAAGGCATGATGGACCTGCGTTTTAAGCGGTTATGCTGCTGCAACCTGACACGGGTTAAACAGCAAGGGGAGGGAATGGGAAAGGGAACCAAACCATGATGGACCTGCGTTTCGGCGGTTGTGCTGCTGCAATCTCCATCGTGCGATTTTGTGTTGTCTGTTTTCTCGGCTGTTCTTTGTCATTAGATATTCTTTCCTTTCAGGCGGTTGATAGAGGGGACTGCTTCTACCTGAGACGGGTTAAAGACTGAGGAAGGGAACATGAACAAACCTAACCAGCACAAGCAAACCTTTCTTACCTCAGCAGCTACCATATCCCACGGCTGGTCAATGGTGCTTGGTCAAGTCATCCTAGCTTGATGCACGGCAGCGCTGCCGAGCAGATGCGCCAAAACAGCCTAGGCACGTCGTGGAAGAGCATCTCGTTCCAGCGGTGCTTTCCACCCAGAACCATCCTTGCATTCTTCTGAGAATTATGTGTACAGATTATGCTAGGGATTCACGGCTTCATTCCCTACCAAGAGAAAGCAAATGTCGCCATTACGTTGTGGAGCACTGGCCAAGTGCGGGCCGGATCCTGCGCGAGGAACTCGTTCCAAGGAAGACCTTTCTGTTCAAACGCTATGGGAATGGAATTTCTAGCTTGTAACCACCTGCCAACGGTTTCAGCTTTTCATTCACAAAATAGAAGACATAAGGTTGAAATGTTTGATCTCGAGCAGCCAGGAGGCTATGGGTAAAGTTGGTGATGAACATCCAAGCTGACGAGAATCCGATGCGGGCGAAGAATGAAACGGTAAACATGAATCGCCAACCCTCGCTGAGGGGGCGTCCCAGTGGGTAGGTACCGAGCAGCCACACGCAGGCCCACAGAGAGAGGACGAAGGCATTGTGTTTCAGACGGCGCGGAACCCACTTGGTCCAGAACCTTGTTTCATCGGAGCAAATACCAATCGAAAAAAAACTCGGCTGTGAAAAACATGTGGGATCTACTTGCGAAATGTGCGGGACAACAGTCCACATGATACCGCTTCTTATTTTATACTTGAAATGTCACAATCCGTACGGAGGACTATTAGGCCGAGCAGCTCCTTGTTGCACTTGCCGCCCGCGCCCTCATCGGGGAAGTGCATCCACCACTCCAGGGCAAAGAGAGAGCCAGTGTCATTCAGGCCAAAGAAATGGATCACTGGAATGAATGGCACGGTGAGCAGGTACTTGTACCAGTTGGAGCTCCATGGCCCTGCCCATTGCTGAAGTGCATAATGGAATTCCTCGGGGTCCCAACCGAACTCACCCTGGATCAGCAAGTCGACAGTGGACGCATGATGCCTCAAAGGCTGCTGCAGTGTATAAGCTAAGAAAGAAAAGTGAGAACAAAATCCTAGGTGTCACCAATCCTGACCCACTACTAATGTGGGAGCCGATTAGTGTGGGGCCCCCCAAACAAAAAGGGGAGCCCCTATGATAAACATAGGCCTCAAAACGAAGTGCGGGTCTGGGGGATCCTATGGCTTAAAAAACAGTAAACAAAGAGGGGCTCCTATTGAATCCATGAGGACTTGCTCGGTCTAGCTTTCAAGAGAATAGCAAGGGCAGGGTCATCGGCCTTTACGTTGGATTGGGCCTGGTCTTGAAGGCCTAGTAGAAGCAATTATATTCTAATTAAAACCATGAGAAAATCTTCAAATCAATTGAAAAGGAATTTGATGAACATTGTCATCAATTTTTTCAGGCCGAGAACAAAATGCAATTTGGGACCTCCCAAATCAAATCGGAGGTCCAGCATAGTTCTTAAACATCTTTACTTGATTGGGGACCCCCGCGCTAATCAGGATTCAACATTACCCTGGGACCCTGCCTGTTGTGCTCCAGGACGAACTCTTCCCACGGGAGGCCTGTGCATGTGTGCGCGTGTGTGTGTTTTTTAAAGGCCACGAATTTTTGTAGGTGTTTCCGTAGGCAACAATGGAAATTCGAAAGCATCCCAAATTGTCACCCATGAGGCTGAAAAAGTCTGCAAACCTTGGCTGCTCTTTAACTAATCCAAACTTAAGATTTAACTGTTAGCTTCTTCGGTGTCAAGAAGAGGAGCATCAAAAAGTGCCAAAGTGCTAAAGCTGTATACATGCCCACCAAGAAGCGGGTGCGTCAAGAAGCGCTGCCATTCATACACTGGGAATGTTGCGCCATGCATGACGTCATGGTCGATGTAGATCCTCGAGAATGAAGGCGTCCAAGGCAATCCAAGGCAAAGCACGGCTAGGTCCATGCAAAAACATGCAAAAGATCTCCCCCAGTGCTGCTCAGGCTCTGCTGAATGGCGATATACGAGAACGGGAGGCCAAAGCACAGCGTGCAGGTCCACCAGTAGTCCGGAAAGGTAGCCAGGGCTCCACAGTAGGCAATCACCATCAGAACTTGACAAGTGAAAATTGCCTTTGCTTCTCTCAACAAGCAGCAAAACAATTATCTTCTAGGAAGGCATCATGTAAGCCAAGGACCGAAAGAGCAAAGGACTACTCAAGATCAGCACCGTTGCTGTCAGCACGTTCCACATGTAAATCATCTGTTCCTCGCGCGAAAAATGAAAAATGAAAAGTTGAGGACAGCAGGATGCCGAAGTCCTAGCTGCCAAAGTGGGTCACCTCAGGCGTCCATCCAGACTCGGGCGACTGCCCGCAGCGCAGTGAGCGTAGTTCGCTCCCACTCTGCAGCAGCCCTCCTCAACATTGCACATCGCTGCCTGGCAGAACCAGCAGCCAGAAGCCCAGCTCGTTGCCGAGCCGCCCCATCAGCCAAGGCGTTCAATCTCCGAGCGCGGACTTCGCCGCAGGGCGGGCACAACCAGCGCGCCGGCGCACTTTTCCCATGAGACGGACACCACCAAAGTCGAACATCAAGTCGATCACGAAGCCGGCCGCGAAGGGCGGTGAAGAAGCCAGCCATGAGGCGCTCGAGACCCCCACCATCCGCAACCTGCAGCGCGGCCTTGCAATCACAGATGACATGCAGGACGCCAGAGCCCCTGCAGAAATCCAGAGCTCGAAGAAGGGCTAGAAGGCCTTCAAGTTCTGCTCGATGCGGAGTCTGATCCTCAGCACCCACACCCTGAGCGAAACACTGCTCGTCCTCAAAGGTCAGGGACCATGCCGCAACGGTGTCAACCACGCTGCCGTCGGTGGCGACAAACAACACGGAGTCCGGGGAAGCAGACAACTTCTCATCAATGATCGCAGCAACGTCCTCAACGTAGTCCTGGTAGTCCACCACGATCGGAGGCCTCGGGGTCTCAGGAACACTGCGAGCGAGCAACCGCTCCTCCAGACGAGTAGTCGGGGTGTCAATGCCTTCGCGAAACGTGGCAGTACACGGGCAAAACCACAGCAAATGCGGCCGAGAAGGTTTCTTGAGACCACATAGGCATAGTGGTTCCTCCAGAGGGCCGAGTCCATTGTCGTAACTGCGCTTCAGCTTGTACCAGTGAGTGCAGCCTCCAGCCAGAGCGGTAGCGCGCTCAAGCCCGTCTCGAGCAGAGCGCCACGCCTCAACATGGCCACGAAAAAGGCACAAAGTGTTGGCAGGCGGGCCCGGCAAGTCCAGGCCTTGTGCCAACTGCGGCTCAGGCTCGCGGCGTAAAGAGGTCTTTACCCGTATGCATCTGCCAAGTCGCTGTCGTCGATGATGGTCTCGAAGCCACTCAAATAGAACATCACGGTTGTCAACTCCTAGCTGAAACTGTCGCACACAGCCCGTGGAGTCACTTCTGTAGAGGAAGGAGCCGGCAGGGTCGGGCCACCAACCAAGGCTGCGCACAACGTCCTTGGTGACAGGCAAGAAGTCAAACCATTTCCTGGCAGCAAGAGTTAGAGGTGCGTCCTCTATCCACACTGGTCCAACTGACTGCAAACGGATCGCTTCCCGGAGGGCAGCCTGCTGGTAAGCAAAGGTGGGCCAAGACTCCCAGCCAGCCACTTCGCAAAGGACAACACGAGCAGCATCACACACGTTGCGTTTGCCAAGCAGCCACGTGGCCTCAGAGTCCAGCGCGCTGAGGTCCTCGGGCTCGATGCGAGCAAAGCCGCCTGCCCACGTAGCCAAGGGAAGCACCAGCGTCCGCATCATGAGCTGTTTCAGCTCCAAAGAAGCCGGAGTGAGCCCAATGACGTGAATCAATCGCCGAGCCTTTGCAATCACAAAGCGGCTCACCACGGGAACCTGAGCAGAGTCCAAGGCAAACCGCACGCCCAAGAGGTCCAGGGAGCCATCTGCAGAATAGCCAAGAGCAGCAGCCAAAGCTTCACCTGCCTCGTTTCCAGAGCGCACGCCCACGTGGCACTTGGAGACATCGCAGTCCAGGTGATAGGCCTCGTCGAAGGAATTGCTCCTATCCATGGCACCACACAAGGCCTCAGCCGAAGCACTCCAAACCAAGCGATCGTCAACGAACGAAGCCGTGTGCACCCCTCCTGCCCCACCAGCACCAGCACCCTCGACGTTACAGCTCCAGGCCGCCATGAGCACAGCCACCAGCACAGGTGAGAGTGGGCACCCTTGTGCCAGGCCACAGGTGATGCGCTTCCACTGCTTACCATGGGTGCCCATATAGGAGAAGACACGCCAGTGGGAGGCGTAGAAGCCCCGAACTAAGTCACACAGAGCAGGCGGAGCTCCAAAGCGTTGAAGCGTAAGAAGCAGCTGAGGAATCCGCACACTGTCAAAGAACTTGGAAAGGTCCTGTTGCACGTAGCAGTTCTCTTCTACCTCAAGCGAGTCGATCACTCGAAGAAAAACATCACGTACCGACCGCCGGCAGATGCCGCCCAGAGTTCGGCAGCTAGCCCAGGAAGAAGCCCAGCGTCTCAGAGAAGCAGCCAGTGCCTTGGCACCGATGCGCCAAGCCACATTGAGGACCGTCAGCGGTCTCATTCCCGTGGAAGCTTTAGGTATGAGGACGACCCTGCCTTCAGACCAGCGACGAGGGATCACACCACTTGTCACGACCTCTGCCCACAGCAGCGAGAGCGCGTGCCAAAAGTCCTCCGGGAGCAGCAGGAAGTCCTCAATCCGCCAGGAATCGGGCCCGGCCGCCTTGCCCTTCATGGACTTCGCCACCTTGAAAAGCATGGGACCAGAGAGATCAGGCTTCCAGTCACGCAATGGAGGATACAAAGGAACCGCTGTAAGCATCCGAGAAACAGCATCGACGTTGCACGCAGAGGAGTCACATTCCCAGCGTCTCATCCACTCCTGCTCAGCCTCAGCCACAACGCGGACAGGGTGAACAGCCTGTTGCACAATAGGAGAGCCAGCGTCAGGGACAGGTCGGGAAGCCACAATGTCCTCCTTGGCGCGCCGCTTAATCCATGCCCGAAGCAAAGCAGGGGCTTCACGCATGCGGTTGCGCCAACACTGCATTGCATGAGCGCAGCTTTCATCCTCCATCTTGGCCACAAGCTCGCCAACAGCATCCGCACCAGCCTCAGGAGCGTGAGCCGGAAGAGCACGGAGGTCAACAATATGCATGGAAAGGTGCCGAAGTTGCCGACGAACCACAGCACGAAGCCCAGACTCCCAAGGGTTAGCACGAAGGTGTAAAAGCCGACGGTGAAGTCGTCGAAGCTGCACGACCACCAGAGACTCGACACCACGAGCCGCCTTCGAGCCCTGCCTGCCAACAAAGGGTTTCCAAGGAGCAGAGCGAGACCGCCGAGAGCCATGCTCACCACTTGAAGAATGCACGCCTTCCTCACAAAGCACATCCTCGGCAGCATCCGATAAGAGTGTCCAGGCCTCGTCAACCTGACCACTGCTCAGCAAACCCAAGAACTCGGCCCCGTCGCCCCAACGACTGCGCCACTTGTCCACAGCAACCGGCTCCGCGCACAAAGCCCGTCGAGCAGGACCACGAGCACCGCAGGGCTCCGAAAGATCAACCTCATAGCCCACAATGGCATGGTCAGAAAAAGTCCAGGCTTGAAAAGCACCAGCAGGGAAAAGCCGACCGGTACCCAGAGCATAGTCCAAGCGCCTGCCACTGCCCCTCGTCGCAGGGCAACAGGAAAAGGGCTCATCCCAATGCCAAGCCAGTCCCTGTGAAAGTGCCTGGCTCATTTCCTTGTCAAGCAAAGGGTCAAGATTGAAGTCGCCAAAGAGCACCCACTCGAGGCGCGTGGCCCTTAATGCCTCCACAGTCAACGTCGTCTCTGTGAGGGCCAAGGCCGGATCAGAAGGACAAGCATGAATCGAAGCCAAGAGGATCTTAACATACTGCCCATTCGCCACCACTTCGAAAAGAGCACAAGTGCAACGAACTGCAGCAATGCCCTCGACAGTCAAAGCCCTGCCAGGAACCTTGGATAGGATGCCAGTTCTGTGCAAACCGTCCATGGCCTCAGACATAAAGACATGCAGGCCGTAGCGTCGACACGCCGCAGTAAAACTGGCAACAGATGCCACTGGGACATCCAGCTCCTGAAGGCAAAGAACATCACAGCAAGTGTCCTCATCGCGCATGAGCTCAACAATGGCAGCAAGCTTAGGGAGGCCCGCCCGACCCACATTGAGCGTGGCAAAGCGGAGGTTCAAGAATGCAAAGGAAGGCCTCCGAGCATGTGAGCCGCACTGTCAACAACAGTACGCAAAGTCTCATCATCAACGCCGTGCTCACGGGATTTGCCCTTGCACTGCTTCCAAACCTTGCGCACCGTAGCAACGCGCCGCTTGAGCGTGTCCTTGGCAGCTGAACCGCACTTATGCCCACGCGCACGCTTGACGAACAGGAAGGACTGAGTGCATTTCTTACAACGCCAAGCCGAGGAGAAGCGAAGCCGGGGCTTGTTGCGGTGCCTGAGCAAGCGAGGCCATGTAAAACCATGAAAACCCTCAAGCTCCAAAACCTCGCCCTTGATCTTGCGCCGTCCAGGTTGACGATTGAGCTCCGAAACCCGACGACGCATGACATGCCCACCAGCCGTAGTAGCAGGAAGACGACACTTTTTGGCAAAGCTAGCCTTGCTCCAGTCCGGGTGAGCATCAAGTCGGTGTTGATCACGGGTGTTGGTGAAGGCATTGGCTGAGAACCCTGCTCGCCCTCCGAAGGGAATACCCCAAGAGCACAGCGGGCACCGCCAATCAGCACGGGCCCCTTTGGCCAGCTTGGAAAGGGCAATGACAGGGGCGACCGCAACGCCGCTGCTCATCAGGGTGCCACTGGACATAATGATCATATCGGCGTTTGGCCAAGTTGATGGTAGACGAAGCCACAAACAAATGAGGACAGTGCGCACATCGCTCCTTGAAGGAACCATCAGATTGCCGAGCTGGATGGGTAGTAGAGCCACGCTTATACCACTCGACCAAGCGGATCTTACGGCTTCCCCCCTCATCTGCAGGACCGCCATCATGCTCCTGAAGTAGATCAGAACCATCTGCGCAAGCAAGGCAGCTATCAGCAGCACCCGAAGAGACGGGTGCATGGCGTTTGCGCTTGCCCGCATTGCCAACAGCATCACGCAAGGAGCGAGTCTCAGCAGCTGACGGTGCATACCAATGGGACTTGGCTTTGGGCCCCTCCTTTGAAGCCATGCCAGAAGCACAGTCAGACAGTGAAGGGAAGCGCTGTGCCCCTTGTTCTCCAGAACCAGAAGCACATTCAGACAGCGAAGGAAAGGGAGCCTTGGCAACAGAAGCCACAGCCCTGGCTGGCAAACGCGAAGACCGCAAAGTAGCCGCATGCACACTGGATCCAGAAGCGCACTCCGACAAGGTAGGGAAAGGAGCCTTGGCCGCAGGGGCCCCAGCCTTGGCCGATGAGCGCGATGCCCTCGAGGCACAGTCTGTCAGAGCACCACCACCTCGGCAAAGGCTGTCGGCGTAGGAGAAAGCTTTGCCACCCAAAGCAACATATCGTTCACGAAGGTGAGCCTCATCAATGTTGTAATAGGCTTCCCAGTGCTCCTTAGTAGTATCGAAGCGCAACGCAATGAACCCAGCAGTGCCCTCAGCGTTCAAACTATGAAGCTCGCCATCCGAGGTGTACACCCAGGCACGGTATTGCATGTCAAGACAAATGGCCAGCAGCTCCAAACAACCGCCCCAACTGGAGTTGGAGCTTGCCTCTTCAACAAAGCCGTCCCAGCTAAGGCTAGCAGGTCTGCCCGAACAATTGTGTGATCCCGCCGCGACCCACATGGGTTGTAGGACCTCAGCATGCTTGCGCAGGCAAACATTCGCATAGCGACGAATTTGGCGATGAGTTCGCGAAGCACCACCAAGATCACACTGAGCCAACGCATGGTACAAGCAATTGCCCTCGCCAACATTAGTCAATGTGGCAGCCAAAGGAGCCCATGCCCGTGGGTTGTCACCAGCAGCGCCCTCAGCGTCCACCTTCATGTGATTGCCAGGCTCCTCGCCAGGCACATCACGTTTGGTACCACGCGGCAGCGCCGCCTCAGTGACCACAGCATCACCGGGTGCACCATGCGCATCTTTGCTCTCCACAGCCCGCCCTTTGGCGCCAGAGCGGGGTTTGGAAGAGCGTGTCGCAACCTTGGCATGAGATGTGTTTCTGGGCACGGATCGGGGTAATGGTCTGCTGCTTGTACCCGCGCCGTGCCGCCTCACGCAAAACAACAATCTCCCTAACATCCTCCTCCGAGCCCCACTGGATCTGTTGCTGCACAACTTGAAGAGTGTCTTTACGACGACCTCGAAAACACCAGTGATTGAACTTGCCTGCCCGGTCCATAGTGTCCACAGCGACACTCGGACTTCAGCATGCGAACACCAAGCCCTCGACCAAGAACAAGCCCACACTGTGCATCAGGGGCAACGCGCCTAAGGTAGGTCATGTAGTCCTCCTCGGGAAGCCACGGAACCCACTTGACCCCGAAGTCCCCTGAAAGGACACTGGAGCGGTCGCCAACGATGTCCACGAACCAAGTCTGTCCCCCACCTCGGATGCCGGACTTGGACCAAAGAGTAGTGGCAGTGGCCTTGTCCCGAACACGCACCAATCCTGAGACCTTAGTGTCACCAACTCGAGCGAAGCCCAGGCATCCACAATGGAGAGCTGCTTGACGCCATGACTGCCAGCCCACAATCGGACCTGTTGCCCCGGCCTGGAGACAACACGATCCCAAGAACCAGGCTCAAAGGCCTGATCAAAGGTCACTCGTACCACAAATGAAGTTGCCCTGAGGGTCTGCAAAGAAGGGGGCGGCCGCTTGATAACCAGTGGCTCAGCACCACGCGACGTCAAAGATGGAGGAGCCGTACCAGCCGTAAGCATCCACAAACGACGGGTGCACAGCCGACCATTCTCATGACCAGGAATCAAAATGGACACCGCCCCCTCAGCCCACGATGGCAAAGTAACCTGAGCATTAGGGCAAGGAAAGAGGAGGGTCAGGTCATTGGCATGGTCGTCATCCCGGTCGGCCTGATACAAATCCCATAGCTCAGCAGCGTCATCAAGGGAACCAACATGGGCAACCCAGGCGACACCTTCTGAAACATCAAGCTCTTCACTGAGCTCGGCAGCACTGGACACAAAGCCAAGGGCGGAGCGGGCAGTCCACAGCTTGCGGTCAATGGTCCATGAGTCAGGGCATGGAGTGGAGTCCCTCACCCGCGTATCGCCAGTGGTTCCAGCGGCTTGTCGCCTGCGCCTCCGTGTCCTGGAGCCCGAAGCCTTGCTCGCAGGCGGCATGGCAGGCTCAGCAGCTAAAGCAGGCCACTGCTCAGCATAACCATCATCCTCATCAGCCCAATACCGCTCAGATGTGGTCACCCAGCGAGTAGGAGCCGACCAAGTGCTAGCAGCATAGTCATCGCCCTGCGTGTCAGCAGGCTCGCGCCAAGGTTGCTGCCAGGAACGATCGCCCCAAGTATGAGCAGCATGGCCCTGAGCATGCCACTCTCCATGTTGCTGTTTGGCCTCAGGTCGCCGACGGAGAGCAGGTGACCTAGTAGCCTGGGTAACCAAGCTCTTGAGCTCCTGCAACAAGTTTGTCGGCCGCCGCACAAGCAAGGCCTGAAGCTCAGCATACAACCAAACTTCATCATCGTCACTATGGTTGGGCTCGCACTTCTCAAGAAACTCACGCAGGCCTTGAAGCATGCCTCATCGGCAGGGCCAGGATTCTTCGCTTCCCCAACCCTCATTCCGACCCACTTGTCATGTCTGCACTCATTCGAAGCACTCACCAAAGCACTCACCGAAGCACTGCCACACTGGAAATCAGCGCCATGGGCACCACCAAAACAATAAAGCTCGCGGACAAAAATGTCTTGGGTAACTCTCCAAGGCACATCGTTGAGCACAAAATCGTCAAAATTGCAAAGGGACTGATGGCCGCCAAAGGCGACCCCAACCTCAAAGCCACGACCAGCCAGCCGCCCACCGATGCACGAGACGAGCAGCAGAGCCAGCCATCCAACCAGCAAGCCACCAAAATGGCAGCAGCCACCTCCATGGCGGCGAAGGCCATCACCATCGCGATCACGAGTACCTGCAAAGCCATGGCGCCGGCGCGGGCGAAGACTAACAGGCCTAAGGGCACTAGGCCCAGAAGGGCCGGTACATGTAAGTGGGCAAAGCCTCTTCAACGCATTCTTCATGGTTGTTGCCGGTCTTCGGGTCCGCTCCCCATCTTGAAAGCCCCGCCGGGTCTTGCAATTTCTTGAAATGACTTTCCCAGGTTTTCGGGTCCTGTCCCGCAGTACAGCAGAGCCCTTAGAACCCCTAAGAACCCCGGACCAACCCCCTGAACCGGCAACCCTCAGTCGAGCTCCTGGACAAAGAGGCCTGAAGAGCAACGGTTGCCGTAGAAGCCAAAGAGCAGAGCGCCCCCGCCGACACCTCAAAGATCGACGCCGAGTTCTCGCCCATCTAAGTCGTCTGTTTCCTGCCATGCGCGCACCAAATGCAGCGCAGTCAAGAAGAACATGGTTAGCAAGCGCACGCCAACCCAGGCAGCGCTTGTGTCGCACTCCAGGGCCCCAAGCATGAGTGCGGCCACATAGCCGTCGTCGTTGTAGGGGGAGACGACGCCAAAGACGTCTCCTGAACTGGCGCCGCACTCCCAAGGAAGGAATGGCACAATGTCCACGTCGCTGTAGGCTCCCGACACGTAGTGAGCAGCATAAACCACAAATGCAGCCAACAGTCAGGGAACCAATGCCAGCATAGCCACCAAACGCCAAGGTCACAACCCAAGGACCAAGGCACATCAGCAGCAGCCAGCACCAAAGAGGAGAGGTTCCACAGAACCCCCCGAGAAGAATATGGCACCACCCACAGCACCATCTTCGCCAAAGCCATCGGAAGACCTCGCCACCACCGACGAGGATGAGCACAAGAGCACTGAATGGCCCACAGTAAGGAGCAGCAGCCCACCAAACGCTTCCAGCAAAGATCTGCAAACCCAAACAGATCCCGCCGAATGCCTCAAGGAAGAGGAAGAGCTCTGCACCTTGACCAGTGTCAAGGCCCGCTGCCCCCAACGTGGAGGTGTCTTCACGACAGCTCTGTTCCTCGCGCGAAAAAAAAAATGAAAAGAATGAAATTTTCGCGAGAACTGCAAAAAGATGGACGGATAAACAACTTGCAAGAGGTGTTGCTAACCAAGCACCGCATTGTGTGGGCTCTACGGTCAAAAACTTGCCATGTCCGAGTAGGATCTGGAGTAATCTTGGTGAAGAGGAATGCCAGATTCTGCGGCATGGGGTCTGGCTTGTTCGGAGTGGGGAACAGCCGGTTGGTCTTCAGGCTCCGGTTCTCGTTGTTCTTCTGGACCGAAAGCATCTTGTCGTTGCTCGGGGCAACACCTGCTGCATTGGGGTCCCCCTCTCCTGGGAGGGCATTTTTTAGCGCGGCGATCTCATGATCGGTTTCCTGACAGCGAGAATGCTCTGTGCCAGACTGCAGATGTTCAGACGTCACATGGCCACAAACAAAATCGATTTCCAAAAATGTCCAGTTTCGTACTTTCGCTTCAGCTCCTCAAGGTACTCATCTGCGCCGTAGAAAATCGAGGCCTTGGAGTGGCCCTGGCGAAAGTCATGGATACAGGTCATGGATGCTTTTGGGTTCTTATGGAGTTCAAGGCAATAGGGAATGTGGTGGATCCGGAAGTTGATAGCACGCCTTGCCCTCCTTGGCCAGAAGCGGCGCACTGGTTGCCATGGCAGTGGCACCCGAAAATGTTGTCCTTTTTAATACAACTGCCTGAGCCAGACGGATCTCAACAAGCGACCTGTGAAGATGGCAAACTACGTAAAGAGTATTTTTCGTATTTGAATACACTGATAAGTTCTTCATTGTATCATCCTGATAATTTTCGTCCAGCGTAATATCAGAAAAATACATCAATATGCAGTTATTGATCAAATCAAACATGACTTCCTGCTTGTGCAAAATCATTTTGTGCCCATGACTTGCGTCGAGTCATCATTCTCGCACGAAGGCTGACCTACTCCAGCAAAAGGAAACCCTCAAGGTCCGACAGCCTTATAGCTTCTATAGGTTGGGAGTGACATCAGCCATAGTCTAAACTCCTTAAGGGGGGCTATATCCGGGATAATATATGGGACTACTATAGGGGTTATTAAGCAGTGGCTAACCCCGCATCTCACATGCATATACTCCACCCTATGGTTT
>CAJNIZ010043902.1:15998-27995 GCA_905231905.1 Symbiodinium pilosum
GGTTTAGGGTGTTTAGTGTTTAGGGCGTTTAGGGTTTAGGGTGTTTTGGGTTTAGGGTGTTTAGGGTTTAGGGGTCAGAAGTGTATGGGCCCTTAACAATATGGGCCTTTAGGCCGTTTTAGGGGGATTCTAGAGATCCTTCAGGATACATGAGGTACAGTATCCCAGAGGGTTGAAGTACCCAATAATTAGCTACTTGGGTTTTGGGTAATAGTACTTGTAATGGATATGGGTAAGTCTATGATTATTAGGTACTTGGACCGTTGGGGTATACAGTCGATATGTAAGGATCCAAGCGTTAAGGGCCCATACTAGGGGCCCATGGTTTCAACCTTCGATTAACGCCCGGCTTCGATTTGGGATTTGGAGCTTATGTGGGGTTATATAGTGATTCTATATGGGGACTATATAAGGGACATATAGGGACATGGTAAGTATGATTTAGGGTTTAGGGTTTGAGGGTACAAGTTGAGGGTTTTAGCGTTTAGAGTTTCGGTTTTAGTGTTGACGTAGGGGCTGAGGAGTTTGGGGTTTAGGGTTTTGCGGTTTAGGGTTGGGCTCCAAGCTTGGCAGAGGAAACTCTATAGCAGACCGCTTCCTTGATATCAAACTTTCCTCCCTGACATTGAGATGTAGTTTCGGGGGAAGGAATGAAACACACCTATCGCGAATAGACCTAATCGGACCTAACCTATACACACGCATCCAAAAGTCTTCGCTGGATGTTGTCAACCGATTGCCTACCGAGCAGTCCGTCAATCACTCATAAAATCCCCTCCATCTGTGTGCATGACGTGGACCCCGCACCCTGCAATAGTGGTATAATAGAATATAAGAGGACTCTATAACATGATCATCATTGGCCACCTAATACATACAACACGCCCTCGCCCAAGTACTCAAGTACGGACCGCACTTCTTCACTGTGAGAATTCAATAAGGGTGGTCGGCCTGCTCTATGCCTGAAAGGAAAGATCATCTGAATGCAAACCTCCAGAACAAATTAAATGTCCCCGAACTTGGGCATATCCCCTATATAATCCCTATATAACCCATTATAGTAGTTTCCATTTTATTTTCCATTATCCCAATATATCCCCAATAGCCATACAAGGCCCGAAGCCCAAAAACACACGTGAAATGCTGCAGCCCCTGCCTGGCAAACTTGCGAAGACATAGTGCCATGGCGGCATTGGTCATGTCAGGTTTAGGGTTTAGGGGCTCAGGGTTTAGGGTACAGTCCCCCTTAAGTAGATAGAATATGGCTTTGGGTATTTTATAATAAGATCCCCATATACCCCATATTCTACTTAAGGGGGACTATATCCTCTAGGCATAACCATCCCGAGTCTGGGCGCCCATTACGCCGCAACGAGATCTCACGGCCGGTTGTCGCATAAATCGATTGCCGTTTGAGCCTGTACACTGCACTGTAGCTAACTTCCAAGACTTCAAGTCTTCCCCCCCTGGCCAGCAAGCGCGTAGCTGCATTGCACACAGCTGGCAGATTCGATCCCAACTTTTGGCGTGGCACTTGCGCAGACGAGTCAGGAAGCTCACGGATTCCTAAAGCGGAGAGGGAGACTCACTGCCAGAATACAGATTCATGAAACTTTTTATGGGAAGTGCCTCCCTCACTCCAGCTGGAGAACGCTGCTTGTGACCCCGGCTTTACACACTTTGGCAATCATCGGTGTACGTCATACTTTAAGCCAGCGTAAGGGTCTGCCAACCAGGGCTTCCTAACCAAAGGTCCACAATGGCAGCGATGCGGAAGACGAATCGATGCCATTTTGGGCATGACCGCCACTAAGCCACACAGGCGGTAGCCTGTGAGAAAAGCCACATAGGCAAGGGGAATAGCACATACGGCCTACAGTGCACCCCCAGGGCGGTTGCCATAGCTATGCGCATGTACTTCTGTTGGGCAATCACAACGTTAAGCCCCAGGGCTCTTGCCACAAATACCATTCAACAAGGACCCTCGTTGTGAGCAATCTTCATTAATGATTCCTTTGGTCGTAAATGTACACAAAAAACGCCGAGATAGGATCCATACCTCGACTTTAATATGCAAAAATAGGTTACATTGGGGTAAGAAAATTGATATTTGAAAAAAAATGGCAACTACTATTTAGGGCTTAGGGCTTGGGGCCTATGAGTGTCTTTGCGACTCACATGAGCCAACGGGATCTTTAATATATCCTGGCCTTGATACATCCTTCCGACATATACACAGGTGTACTTTTCAACATCGATTTAGATAGAAAGCGTGCATAATGACATCTGCAGACATCCCCTGCCTGTGGCATTATCTACTGGTATAAAGTAGGGAATGGAGGAATGAATCCCTACAATATGCTCTAGAATGCACCCAATGGAATCCCGAAGTTTCCATCTTCTTTTTCCTTCACTCCTTCCCTAGTGACAAGCAGCGAGTTATCCGCCAACTCTCAGTAACACTCCTCCAGCTCAAGCGACAGGCGCCGCTTCTCCGCAACCCCTTCAGGTTGCTCCTGGCAAAAACAACGGTGAGTCGGGCTGAGGGTTCAGGGTTGAGGGTTTAGGGTTATTGCTTCTCTTGCTACCATCACTGCCTACTATTCCCAAGATGACTATGATTCTTCTTAAGGACTAAAAACCACAAGAGATGCCAACACGCTTCGCAGCAAGGGTACAAATGGAAGTCTGACAAAGGTGTTTATCATACACTGTGTAATGAGACATTTATTTCCCTTGCAAATAACTGAGGTGGACTCCCACCCTGTACATGTGGTATAATGGGAACATAAGAGGACCCCAAAATAATCACCACGATCCCTTATAGTCACTACTACTGAGTGCGGGGTCCACCAAACGAATAACTCAGCTTCCAAAGATTGACAGGTGGCCACAAGCGCTCTTGGGGAGCTTCAATGGAAAGGAAAAGATAAGGATTACGCAGGACATATATGCTGTGTGAAAGCAGTATTGATAGCAATAATGGGAGGTGTACACACATACATAACACAT
This sequence comes from Symbiodinium pilosum, assembly GCA_905231905.1. Classification (NCBI taxonomy): domain Eukaryota; class Dinophyceae; order Suessiales; family Symbiodiniaceae; genus Symbiodinium; species Symbiodinium pilosum. The sequence goes on from CAJNIZ010043902.1 coordinate 19,011, forward strand.
GATGTCAATGATATCAATCGCTAAAACTAGCAATAATCTTAAGAACAAATACGGACAATAGAATGTCTTAGTAATAACAGAAGCAATAGTAAGAAAACGAATACTAGTCATACTAGATAGAAACAATACCATCATCCTAATCATAGCGATAATAGTAGTACTAATCAGAGCAACACGAATAAAAACATGAATAATGGTAATAACATTAGACATATACTGATAATACCAAGAGAAATACTAAACTGACATTAATGTCTGGCTTAAGGGCCTGGGATTTCAGAAGAAGCTGGCGGCAGGCTGGTTCCACAGTAATGTGGGACAAGTACCCCTGGGAACGCGATTACAGATTCTGGGGATCCGAAAATCAGGGGTACCTTTCTGCGGTCCCGAAAACAAGGATTATGATATTGTGGTGTCTACATTGGGGTTCCCTATTTTTTGGAAAAAGGGGCCCTGACTTCTGGAACCGCCACCCATAAAAGCCTCATCAAGTTGAAGGTTTCTTCACATAGGGGTACCCTGCGGCCCCCAGGTACAAAAAGGTACATATAGGCATTACGTCCCACATAAGGATGTTATCAAGAACATGTCGCGAGGCTCCCCAAACACTTCTTCAGCTTGCCTCTTGCGAATCCCCCCTAACAGCAACCTCCCCACCCTTCTAAGCATGGTCGTTCCCATGATAGTACGCTTGCAAACCGGCTGCACACATTGAATAAGCAGGATTGGGAGGCTTGATTGTGAGGGAAGGAGCTAACGGCGCGTCGCTACAACCGTCCGATATACAGCCCACAAAACCCCCAAAAACCCTTCAACTGCAAACAACCCTGAACCCCAGACCTTAAAGCATCCTAGACCCAAAAGCTCCAAGCTTCAAACCCAAAGCTTCATTCCCCAAGCCTTCATTCACAACTCAGCCCCTAGGACTTCGGTTCGAGAATCCTAAAACTTGAGCAATCTCTGAAGCGCTCAGAAGGGGCCCCAGCACTATCTTCAGGAAATTCTAATATTGCCGCCACCACCACCACAACCACCACCACGTTTACTACGACGACTACTATAACTACTTCTTCTTCTATGACCATATCGATGCACAGCACTATTCAAGTTACTATCACCACTGCAAGTAGCACTCCGCGATCATCACTAGAATGATGCTGTTGTTCTACCATTCATTCTTTTTACCTTCATCTCCCCCCTATAATAAAAGTTTTCAAGGGGCCACCTACCCTCTCCTTAACGGGGAACTTTCAAGAACCAAACCGGAATCCTGAGTAGCGGAGGCGCTCTCGGCTGGAAGGGTCTGATCTAGCTCCTCTGGCAAGTCTTCTGAGTTTAGGGTTTGGAGATTTTACAAGGTTTTACAGTTTTGTTTTTTGGGGGTTTGGGCTTGAGGGTTTAGGGGTTTAGTGGCTTGAGGGTTTGGATATTGTAGAGGCGCAGGATGTGAAGGGTTCCGGATTCAAGGATTGCATCAGGGTTTAGGGTCCAAAATAAGGCTTGATGTTTTACGCTAGTTTAGGGCTGAGGGCGGTCGGGGTAAGTGGTTGTGGGCTCAGGACTTGGGGTTTTGGGTCCAGACGTGGGATAGGGCTCAAAGCTTGGGATTTCTGCTTCCAGCGCTTCTTGTGGTTTCAAGGTCAAAGCCAGAAGTTCGCTTAACCGTTTCATGCAAGCACTCATTTATTAACCTACTTACAAAGTCCCCCTGACCGTCCAAGTACCCTGTCTTCTTGGCAATTCTGAAATCCTGCTCCACGTTTGTGGACGGGAGCTCTGCAGCTGGGATGGTAGCTGCGACATTAACCTGTCATGGACGGCATGTCAGCAAACATGGTCGATGATTGACGCCAGCAAGATCGTACTCTTCCTACGGTATGAACGTGTCCTAAGCACCAAGAGTCCGGCTACTTTTTGGAGGTCCCCATTGACCCTGCCAGAAGTACTAAGCATCTCTAGAAAAACCAGCCATAAGCTTGAATTCGCAGAGAGATAAAGACTAGCGGTGCAAGTTTGGAGGGAGTTGATGGTCTTCGTGACTTCGTCCTACATTCTCAGGCAATATCTAGCTCTTACCAATACCCATCCGCTTTCCCCCTGCATCCTTAGCCCGGCCCAAACTACTTTCTTGTAACGTGCGATTACACGCCCTGGTATAAACAAGGGTTGGATACTGCTCCAGCCCTTTCACCCGTCCCCCAAATATGGCAGCTGTTGTCATGCCATACCTTCATAAACATGACATTGCTGATTGGTTTTTGGTTGGGGGACAGTATCCAAAGTAAGGGCCCTTTGGTCAGGTGCACTACTTGACATGGCTGTTACGTGCCTCCTCGTTTTCAAGAAATATGCCGAAATCCTTGGACAGCTTCTCCCGCAGAACATCCTGACAGGCAGCTTTACCATTGAGGATAAAAGTAGTAGTAAGTGTACTAATCATTCCATGATGAAAAATGATAGCAATCATGATAATGATAACAATAATAGCAAAAAAGAGGTGCGTGACCCCTAAGTACCATATACTTGGGGATTCTGGTACTACAGTACGCTAAGGACATGTAGGACTGTTCGTAGCAACGATGCTTGGGGAACCTACGAACAAATGAGCTTGCAAAGAGAACGGCCAGAAATGACAGAACGCGTGAATTCATATAAGCTAGCAATACAGGCTTCAGGTAAATGTTTACTCTAGATGACCGTCTGTAAGGCTAACTCTGAAGCCAGATCTACATGTTATTAGAAGAATGGCGTCTCGTTCCCTTGGACTTTGCTTTGTTCACGCAATCAAAACATGAAGAGAGCGAGCGAATTGATTGAGTGAAGCGAACGGAGGAAGAAAAGAACCCCCGTCCGATATCTCATTCCCTAAGCGCCAGATCCTAAAACCCGTTTAGGGTTTAGGGTTATAGCCCCTAAAGCCTAAAATGTCTCCACCCTGAACTTGGGAAGTCTGACATCTTCCAGCGTCGTCCTTGCCTCTGAACCCCCGGGAGGATCTCGCTGGAGTTGCGTCAGGGACGCATGAGGGGTCGGCGATGGGCTCGGAGTGGCCTCCAAAACCAGAAGCTTAATGGTTGTTAGCACCCAGGGATTTAGGGTTTAGGGTTTAGGGGTTTAGGGTTTAGGGGGAATAACGGAATATAGTCCTTATATAATCCCCACTATAATGTATTCCCTTATTGCCTACCAACCCCCAGTAAGAGACAAACAGCTGGGGTTTGGCCGGGCAATGGCTACTGAGCTGCTCAGGTTACCAAACATGCCGTTCGTTCCGGCGACCAGAGTTTTGAAATCCCTTTCCACTCCTCACGTCCAACTTCGCTTGTCCATGTAGCATGAAATCCAATTCGGTTTTCGATTCAAGCTGCCTGGGTTCCATCTGCTGCGCGCGATCGAAATCATTCCCCTCCAAATCAAAAACTGTCAGCTTTCTGGAACCTCTGGTGCCCCCACATTCAATACACCCTCAAGCACCCTCAAGGTCTGTTCTACCCCCGGCTAAAAGTACAACACTGTTTGGGCATGCAGCAAAGCTCTGCATCGCAATGTGTCATTCGTTCAAGCCAGCTACGCTACAGAACTCATCATGGATCCTGCTGTTAGTGGATGCCAATGAGAAAATACTAGGAGTTATAGAATAATATAGTAGTTTCCATTTTCTTTTCCATTATCCCAATATAACCCCTATATAACCCTATATAACCCCTGTATGAACTCTGATCGGGTTGCTAAGAGACCAGCCTCCGAGTTCGCCTGTGCAGGATGCCACTCAAAAGAAGCACCCCAGGGAAGTTTAAGGAACCCCGTGGTAGGAAGACTCCAAGTAGGTAATGGTAGGTACCAGCGGCCACGGGAGAAGAGCCTTTGACTGCGCATCTTCAAACTAGCAATAGGTGCAAACGGTATTCCTTCTTGGGCCACTTGCTGCAGCCGCAAGTAAGCTGTGGGCACAGTTATCTCGCAGTCCGTATCTAATTCAGCTCATACGTGGATACTACCTGTTGCGCTTTCAAAATTAAGGCCTGCAGAATGGCTAGTGGCAATGACCGTGTTTCTACTTGCAAGACGGATCTGCAAAGGGCAAGGTATCACTTTGTAACTTCTGCATAACTGTGTAAGCGTCATGGTAGGCTCACATTCATAAAAGTCTGCTGCAACATACTATTCTATCCCACTTTTCACTTCTGCTTATGCTACCGTTCGTAGTATCCGTTATGTACGAAATATGAGTCATGGAGCTCTTCTTCCTCAATCGCCTGTAGCAACCACAGAAGGGTGTAGCCGGTGGCCGGTACTCAGCTCTCACTCTAGTTCAGTTTCAATCACCCTCACACTCACTCGCCCTCACAAGCCCACAGAAACACCGTCATCTTGTAAAATGGTAATTTCCATGAATAGGGGGACCCCAATAGATACCCCCAAATACGATGGTCCCTGTTATTATGGGGACACTTCAGAAGGTAGCCCTAATTTTGGGGACACCCCCACATCTTATACTGAAGATATCTTGAACGATTCTTTTGACAAGGCAGAGAACCTGACATTGATGTCATCACGTCCAGGGCAAAGGGGACCCACAAAGTTCCAACACCAAGCCAAAAACACAACGAAAAAAATGATCGGGATGTACAGGGTGGTATAGTGGTTGTGAAATAATAGGAAATTAGAAACTACTATATGAAAAATGGTCTCCATGACAACAAGAACGATTGAGACCAGGACATTCAGCCGCTGCCACCCAACACAGCTTTCTCGGCAAGAGGCTAGTAAGCTTCCCCTCCATTCCGAGAGACACGGTTTAGGGTTTAGGGCTAGGGTGAACCCTAAACCTTAGGCGGACCCCACACCCAGTAATAGTGACTATTGTGGATAATAAGGATTGTATTAGGGTCCTCTTATGTTCCTATTATACCACTATTACAGGGTGGGGGGTCCTCCTAACCTAAACCCTACTAATCCTTCCAAGTCTTGGCTGACCCAGGCGGTTAGCTGCAGCGCCTTCGGCGACTCCGCAGGCGTGCTGAGAGGCGAGTTGAAGCGCCCCTGTTAATTTCTCAAACTTATGGGGCCTTTCGGGCTGTTCAGGGTTTAGCTCTCAGGCTTGAGGGCATAACTCTAAGGAGAATTCCACATAGTAATTTCCATTTTCTTTTCCAATATCCCTATATAACCCTATATTACCCTGTATTATTCCAATATTACCCCCGCCCCCCCATAGGAATTTTGAGGTCTCTGCACACTTCTGTACCAACTGAGATCATAAGGCTGCTATGCCAGCGTGCACTGGGTTGAGCCTGAAACAGCCGTCTATGTCCTGGCTGGAGCAGCAACTCCAATGTAAATAATGACCAAGAATCCCTCTCCTCTAAGCAGGTCATATAGGGATCTTATTAGAGTATACCCAGAGCCCTATTCTATCTACAGTACTTAACGGGGACCATACATAGAGAAGCTGGAATGCTAATGGCCCTACCCCTACTGTCTCGCCCGCAGCCAGCAGAGCGCTAAAAAACTCCTGAAATCACTGGAGGCATGGAGAAGTATGCCGTTATGAGAGGGGCCTGATATACTATAGTCGTTTCCATTTTCTGTTCCGTTATCCCTATATAACCCCAATCTATACCCCTAAATCCCTATACATCCCACTAACCAAAGCATAATCATCGGTTTTTGTGCACAGGAAGCTTCCCAAGTCCCAGTCCTATCTCCGGGAACCGTATACTTGAAGAAGTTGCTTACTGCGTCGAAGGAAGATGCACAGGTCTATCCTCAAACCCGACCCCCAAACCCCAAGGCTGAGACCCCAGACACTTAAAAGCGCAACATGCATATCAAGGGGGTTACATGATACACGGGAGTTTCGCTAACTTAGGGGTATCTTTTGGGGGGTCTCCATAGTAAGGCTTGTAATATTTTGGCAGCTGTTGAATAGGAACATGAGGGTACTGGCACCAGAAACGATCACAACAACTACTTCAGCACCGCACTCCCCGCGCCGCACTCATTCTAGATCCAACGCAAAGACTTCTACGTACACGAGCTATAGTCTAAACTCCTAGTATCCCCCTTACAGCCCCCTGTCATACTCCCCTATATAATCCCCTATGTAACCCCCTTTCTGGAGTTAAGACTGCAGTTCACATGACGTGACGGAAGTTTAGACATGGGCGACGCCAAACCATTATACAGCACGTGGTAGCCCCGCAAACAATTGAAGTCTACGAAGCCCCATAGGCCTGCGTTGCCCTGCCTTCTGCAAGGTTAAGGAAATTGAAATACCATAATAGGGAAGCCGTATTGTTTACTCTACATCCATAATATTGTGACTCAATTTAAGTTCCGTTTTCATTAATAGTAGTGGTACTAATAGCAGTTGTTCGTAATAATACAAGAGTAACACTAGTACCAACCGTAGCAAGAGTAATGCTAATTGTAATGACAGCGGCCCAGTCAAGGGGTGACACCAGCCTGGAAGGAAGCTGCCCGCTGTGGCAGGGAGAATCTCCTGCAAGGCACTTGCGCAACAGTTCCATGTCGGGTGAGGTATCATTCTAACGCACAGTTCTCCAAATTGGCATCCCATGTAAACATGCACCAGGGAGTGGGACCCCTCTGTCGCGGGGAATCTGCTCCAAAAAAACTTTCTCCGAGTTCCTTGTTTCAGACCCCCTTGGCGCGGGCTTGGGCTGATAGACGAACTTCTCAAAGGGATTCGGGTTTTAGTGTTGGGCTACATTGGAATGATGGAAAAATGAAAACTACTACAGTATTTAGGGTTTAGGGTTTAGGCTTGTGGGGAGGTGGGTTGTCCCAGAAAACCTCTCGATTGCAAAGCCTTCTTGTGGCAGGGCCTCCAAAGCCCAATGACTTTAGGCCCGGCCCCTCCCAGAATTTCTAAAGAGTTCTAGCTACATTTACAAAAAAGTTGCACTAACACGCCCGCCTCAAGTAAGATCTACTCTTCCAGTAGAGGTGAAGAGATCCCATGTGCAAGTATCATTACTCATGCTTCTAAAAATCCTTTCACAAAAACGTGATGCTGGGGATCTCCCTGAATCCCAGGTAGTTGATCAATGCCTTGCCCCTCGAGATGGGAATCGGCCTCCGCTGCTGCAGCCACTCCTCTTCCTCCTGCTCTGGAGAAGGTCCAGGGATGAGGCTTTAGGGGTTTAGGGTTTAGGGTCCAGATATACGATTGTTACTGCTGAGACAACTACAAGGGTGAGATCTTCAGAACTGACGAAAATGGAGCTGAGAAACGTAATGAAACATCAGAAGCGGATAGCTCTTGGTTTTCAACGGGAGTCTAAGAGAAAACTGGCCTCCGGATTGGGACCCGTGCATAGCTTTCCATGCCCATCCTATGTCGGAGAAATGCAACAAGCCCATGCAATAACCCTGATTACTAAATCTGCCTTGCCGATTGGGAAGGCAAGCTGGCATGGATAAATCAGGAGCCTACATTAGTCAGAACCAGATCCAGATCCGAAGAATGCTCAGGCAAGGTTTTGTGGAGCGCTATCTGGAGGTCTAAGCCTTCTTCCAGCGGGTAGCATGGGAGAGATAGCATGCTCGCTCCGTACTTTCAGGCACTTGCCGTCCTCTCGCAGGTGCTGCCGCTGGCGGCGCTCTGGCTGGAACAGTCGCTGGACGAGCGCAGCCTCGTCCACCTGTAGGGTTTAATCAGGCGTTGGAAAGGATTGAGCTTAGCGCTTGGGGGCTTGGGGTTTCGGGCGATTTTTCAACCATGATGATTTGAGGGCTTTGGGTATTCCCTGATAACCTCCAGAATTAACGATTTGAAAAATTGCCGTTCTTTTGCGAGCAAGTTTTAAAGTTGGGGTCCCAGATAAGTACGGTTAGCTTTGACCATACCGCTGCTGCTGCTCGTATCATTGAGGTGATTCTTGGCGTGCGCTGTTGCTCTTACAACGAGTGCTCTTCCTTGTTTTGCTGATGTAACCAGCTGTCTTGTGGGTTTTGAAAGACGCCTTCTTTTGTGTGCTGTCTGCTGTGCTTCGCCTTTGCAAATCTGGAGACAGAAGCATGAGCAGTCCAAACCTTTCACAGATGTGGAAATTATGAGCGCACTCTACACATTTCAGACAGCATCTGGCTGCTGAACATTAATCCCTATGACAATCCCTCTGTATCCCCAACAGACAAAAAACAGGGACCTCGCCAAAGATTCCAAGGAAGGAGCCGCGACAGCGCACAAATGAGAGTTTGCGGACGTTATTGTTCCTCGATACAACGACCCAAAGTGCGACCGATCAGACGGCCTTTCGCGAGGTCATCTTGCGGACGGCAGGGGCCTGGGCAAATGATCATCAAAATCGCACTACACAGGCTGGTCCTCTGTGAAGAGTGGGGCGTCGTCCTATACCACAATGTTGATCGAAAGGCCTGAAACGTGCAGCTCAAGTGTGGAAACCATTCCTTGTGATTGGCCGACAAAACAGGAAACGCATACTTTCAGAAATCCAGGCCACTAGAGCCATCTAGGTTCAGGTGTCTGCCTTAACCGCCTTTCCAATGTTTGAATGTACGCTCCTCTGGTCAACGGCGAACATCCCCAGCATTTTTAGATTCTGTACGAAACTTCATGCAAGTCCCACACAGTGCTAGTTCTTAGAGGCTGATACGACAACACGCCGAAATGAGGATGTCCAAAGAAAAGGACCCTTTGGGGCTTTTTAAGGATATTTGATAGCTTCCCTAAATATGGGACCCCAATAGAGACCCCAAAAGACTATAGTACTTATTATTGGAACCCCCCAAAAGGGCACCCCAAAATTTGGGAAGCCCTAAACCCTAACTCCTATAAAACCCTATAAGCCCCCTTTAAAAGAACCCTAAATCCTATAAAACCCTACAAAACCATTTAAAGGTATTGGGAAACCTATACAACCCTACAAACCCCCTTTAAAGGTATTGGGAAACCTATAAAACCCTACAAACCCCCTTTAAAGGTATTGGGAAACC
>CAJNIZ010043902.1:28095-49977 GCA_905231905.1 Symbiodinium pilosum
CCCAATATACTATAGTCCATTATCCCAACATAACCCCAATATACTATAGTCCATTATCCCAATATATCCCCAATATACTATAGTTCATTATCCCAATATAACCCCAATATACTATAGTCCATTATCCCAACATAACCCCAATATACTATAGTCCATTATCCCAATATAACCCCAATATAGCTCATATGGGCATTACGAAGGCATTGGGAAACCCTATAAACCCTATAAGCCCCTTGAAAGGCATTGGGAAACCTAATAACTCCTATAGTAGTCCCCTATGTAATCCCCTATATAACCCCCTTTAAGGAGTTTAGATGATAGCTCACATAGAAACCCTAAACCTTAGACCCTAAGTAGTAGTTTCCATTTTATTCTCCATTATCCCAACATAATCCCAATATACTATAGTCCATCATCCCAATATAACCCCAATATACTATAGCCCATTATCCCAATACAACCCCAATATACTATAGTCCATTATCCCAACATAACCCCAATACAGCTCAGGTGGGCATTACGAAGGTTTCGGGCCAGGTCTCAGGCCGAGAGCTCTTGCTCCTTGAGCTCCTCTGGGGCTGAAATTGGGCGGTTTAGAGGTTTAGAGGGTGCAGGGTTTAGGGTGGTTTAGAATTTAAGGTTTAGGGTTTAGGGTGGCTTTTGATTTAAGGTTTAGGGGTTTAGGGTTTAGGGTTTAGAGTTTTGAGGTTTAGGGTGGTTTTGAATTTGAAGGCTGGGGGTTTAAGGTGCAGGGTTGGGGCATTACAGTTGCAGAGCGTGGGCATAGGCCCCGAACTTTGGGTAGCCTAAAAGGTCCAAGTGAAGTTTTGTATGCACCGTCCTTCCATCATGAAGGGATGATAAGGGGAGTACTTGGGGGCTGTTTCTAGATCTCCAAACCTGTATGGAAATGGTACGTGGCGTTGCTCGTGCAAAGCACTGCGTGCAAATGATCTGGTTGCTAGAAGGAAGTCAAGGGCTCGAAAAATCTGTGTTGAGATTCTTTCTGTTGACGACCAGACAGTGCCAGCCAGCTAAACCATCATTTAAAAGCCTCAAACGCCAAATCCACTTCAATCTAATGACTTCACAACCTCGACGCGGAGCCCCACACCCTGCTCACCTCTAAAACTACTGAAGAATCCAGCCAGCTAATGGCTCCTGCTCTCGCTGGAGCTCCAGCATTCGGATCCTCGGAACAGAAGCTTGAGGATTTGGAGTTAGAGCATTCAAGGTTGAGGGCCTGGACTTGGGTTTCTTTGGGCGCGTCTGATATCAGGGGCTGGGGGCTGAGGTTTTAGGATCTGGGTGGGTAGCACATTCCTGTCCGCGCGGCATGTAAAGTTGTATGAAGATAGTATAAAGGCACGATGCTCATTGGGTTGCCATGTCGTGCCCACCTGGCTTCTTCCATCACCCTTCAACACTGAACTCGGATTTTCCATGGGTTCCACCATATAGGGAATAGGGAGTCCAATGTGGGCATGCAAGGCAAGCACCCTTTTTTTCTCCCGCGCATTTCAGGTCCGCCGCTCTCCCATCATCTAGGAACAATTTGCAAACTGCCTAGCACTCTGCTGAAACACCCAGCACCCTGTGAAAAACTCGCTTCAGGAATCAAGAAGCAAATCCCAAGGTGGCGCATTCCATTCCCATTAGTCAATGGTAAGATCATCCTTACCATGGTTGTTCTCCAAATTATGGGCCCCTTTGGGTTGTAGGGTATTTTACAGCACCTAGTGTTTCGAGGTAACAGAAGGGGTCCCTAAACCCTTAACCCTAAACCCTAAAACCCAAACCCTATACCTTGGGTCATTCCCCCTTACAGTAACTGTTACCACAATGGGTTATAGGAGTTATAAGAACCCCTTAATAGGGCCCCTTAAAGGACAGTTACTGGGAGGGGGAATGACCCAAGCTATACCTATGAAGAGCGTGGGATCTCCAGACTCAGGAAGTGGCTTTTTGAGCTTGCCTTCCTCGTAGAGGCCTTAGCAGATTCAAATGTACCATGGAGCCCAGTGATACTGCTAGTGCTTAGGGGTTTAGAGTTTAGGGTTTTGGGTTCAGCGTTTAGGGGTTTGGCATTGTGATGGGGCTGCTACTGTACGTCATGATACATGTCCAAACTGCCATGGTGTTCTCTAGAGCTTACAGTTGGAATTAATGAGCCTACATCTGAATGGAACTTGATGCGGACAATTGCGTGAAACATGTGGATCCTGCTTCAAGGGTCATCATGAAGATGACAATGTGGGCCCTGCTAACTGAGAACATACATGTTGGGGTTGAGATTTAGCTGTGCTGATATTCTGGGCATCTCTAGCACTAAAGGGCGAGCATTCAAGCCCCCTTGAATACCTAGATAGCCCACTACTCGGACCCCAGTACAGCCTCACAACTTTCAGTAACGCCCCTGTAGCTTGGCTTAACTGGGGCCCGGACGCTGTGAGATGGAGCCAATGTTGGCCTTCTCTCTTGGGCTTCAGGCTTGAAGGGTTAAGGTTCATGAGGCTACTGAGGTCTTCCAGCTAAGCAGGATTTGGTAGTTTCCCCAAAACAGGGGGCACCAATATAAACCCCAAAATGTCATAATCCAATTTTATAGGGACCCAAAAAATGGTACCCGGAATTGTGGGAAACCCCCCCCCCATTTCAGGTCTTGGCGGTGCTTCAGGCCCTATAAACCCTAAATCCTGTTTGAGCCCTTTAGGTTGAGGGGGCTAAAAGGATGTCAATCTGCTTGCAAAAAAAAATTGGGCAAGGATTCCGGAGGGCTTGGGGGAGTGAATACAAGTACCCTGATAGGGGTTTTTGTGGAGGGTTTTTTATAGGGATTACTAGATTATGGGATCCAATCCCCTACTCATCTCTTAAGGAGGGTTTCTGGGAGTTCCGATTCGAGGTTGAAGTTGTGTATTGATGGCGCCCAACGAACGTGCCGCAGCTTAGATGAAAGATTCTGCCAGCCCTTAGCCAGAGCTATCAGGCCTCCGCGTTTAGGGCTTTTTGGAAACCAGGTTTAGGGCTCAGGGTGTTGGGCTTACACGGCAAAGCGTAATTCCTGCAAACCTTCAAGTGTGAATGGATCAGAAGTCAGCAGCTAGCTGCGAAAAAGCAACCTCAACAATAATACAAACCTCAAACCCGAATCCACTAACCCTCCACGCGAGTAGTTCCAGAACAGGAAGTTCCCCTGTGTACCCCCAAAACCCTACAATCCTGACTGCAGAAATCCGACATTGCCGAAGAATCACCATATTCATATTCACTACACCCTAAACCCTAAATCTCCGGACCCTACACCCTAAACCCTTCCCTACACCCTGAACCCTTAATCCCGAAACCCTAAACCCTGAACTTCGAAATCCTTTAATTGTCGAATTGGCTGCGAGCTCCAGCCTGCGGCGACCGGGCTCGATGGACGCTGTGCGCTTCCAGGTACTGCTGCCTTAGACCAAGGGGACCAAGGGGAGGGAGGGCGAAGGGTTTGTGATCAATTTTGGGGGGGTTCACTGTAGGGTGTAGATGTAGGGTTCAGGGGTTTAGGGTTGAGGCTGTGAGGTGTGGGTTTAGTCTTCAGCTGTTTGGGAGGTTGAGGGCTTCGAAGATTAAGGGCGCAGGGTTTATGACCAATTTAGGCTGCAGGGTTCAGACTGAGGGCCTACTTGGAGGGTCAGTGAGACTGAGTAGGTTGACAACCCCTATGACTCAGCTAGAAACTCGACTTATCCCCATTAATAACCTACTTACTAAGTTCCCCTGACCCTCCAAGTAGGAGGTCATGCAAGTATCTTCCAGGTCTTGGATTTACATGTTGGGGCTTTCGACCTTTGGAAACAACCACTGTCAGATTTCAGCATATGTCGGGCAAATGGATTAAGACGCAAAACGGATGCTCTGAAGGTCTGGTCTTGTCTTACTTCCGTGTCATGCTTGATTGCTCTCATCGGTAGGTACATTGTGAAACACAAGAGACGTCTACCGTAGTAGTTAGTGTCTTGAGAATGCTGCAGGATGTTGCCTGGTCATAAGTTGGGATTTCCCCATCTAGTTTGCAAGATACCAAGAGGCAAAGTCCGGAACCCATCCATGAAGGTTTAAAAGTCTTCGCCTTTTTCGGAACTGAAAGAAGCCCTACACTCGAGACCCTTAAACCCCACACCCCTGAACCCCGAACCTCTGAACGCTAGACTAGACCAAAAACTGCCAAACTCTTACGCCCCTACACTCTCAGCTAGGGCAGCAACTCTTTTACAAGCTTCTCCTGCTGCATGGCTTGCCTCTTCTCAGCCTTGCTCTGTTTGGAAGAGCTTGAGAAAATCAATGACAAGGTTAAGGGGTACAGAGGGTCAGGGAGGGTTAGAATTTAGGGTATGTAGGGTATAAGTATAGTAGTAGTTTCCATTTTCTTTTCCATCGTGCCTACATACCCCTATATAACCCTAGATAACTCTACATAACCCTAAATACCCCGGGTGGCTGAGGGGCTTAAGGTTCAGAGTCTGCTTTTCTGCTTCAGTCTTAGCGACCAAAGCGTTGGGATGAAGGACTATATACATTTGGAGTCAGCGGTTGCTGTGACCCTGAAGAGTCCTACAGTGTAGCGGAAGAAAAACAAGCTCCTTCCGAGTGTCCCTCTCGCAGCTCAGCTGGGCCTGCTTCCAACCCAGAATTTTCCCAGCCCACACCCTGGAAATCTGCTTACATCTCCTGAAGCCAAACCCCAAAACCCTGCAATCCCCACACCGCAAATCCTAACCTTCCTAACCTCCAAAGGCTGAATCCCCATTTCGTAAGTGTCGGTCTGTTTCAACAGCCATCTCGTACAGCTTCAGGTGCCTTTCGCTAGCGACGCCTGTCGAGTTTCTTTGGGACGTTCCACACAGCTCACAGACATTGCAAATATGGAGCTTCAAGTATACCAGTCCTGAAAGTCACAGGATTCATGTGAGGCTTGACGAATCTTGACGAAGGATTGTAGGATTTCAGGTTACTTGCAAGAGCGTCAGGGGTAGAGAAGCAGCCAAGTAGCTGTACTTACTGTGTATAGCCGCATTGCAGGTTCGCCATCTTGGCATGGCTACCTTGACATCATGTGATACTTGGTCTAAACTACTGTTCCCAAGCTGGGGAAATTTAAGGAAGTACCCATACCCTTGCGAATTCAGAGGAATCTGTAAGTTGCAAGCAGATGTTTGATCTGATTCGAAGTCCTGTGTCAAGGGGCACTGATCATGATTTGTGGTGCCGTCGTGGGTCTGTCAGAGGGTCCTTCTGAGTGATAGGCTTTGCGAGGCAAAAAAAAAGCTCCAGGGCCTTCCAAGCAGCTTTCAGATTATTTGGCCGTAGGGGGCCACTAGGATGTTCAAACAGGCGGCTTAACTGGCAACATACCTCTAGATCTCTTATTGGCTTTGTGCAGACAGGTCAGCAGAATCTTGAAACCCTGAACAATGCTCCAGCTTGGCTACAAGAGCGGTTGCCGTTCCGAGTCCAAATCATGATTCCTGAGCCTGAATGCCTAAATGTTCCGTCCCCCCAACCCTAAAATCATAATTCCCTCACCCTTCCAGTCCCCTGGCAAAGAAGCTGGGGCCATGTCGCCGGGCCGGCGAAACCTGGTGACAGCAAGCAGTTGAGAGTTTATAGTAGGGTTTAAGATCAGGTCAAGAGGGCGCCTAGCTGAAGATCTTGGACTGCTTCAGGATTGCAGCAGGGCAAGACAATGGTTTCATGTGGGGTGGGTCCCTATAATAGGGATTGTGGTATATTAGGGTTCATATGTGTGGCCGCTCCTTTATGGAAACCCCATTTGCGAGGGGTTCGGCCTTGAAGTGATGAATGGGTAAATTCTACGGGTAGTTCTGCTCAGAAAGCAGCTGCTTTTAAGAGCCTTTTTTGCCATACATGGAGCTACTGACGTAAATCCCTGAGACTAACTCCGAAGCTTCCTCCCTTTCTACAATCCTCCATCTCTTTCATCTTCAACAACCCCCTCCCCTAACACAAAATCGAAAGGATTCTCTGTTGCTTCTGCCTTCGCCCTGCCACAAATACCTTGACTTCAAACAACAAAACCCAAAAACAACTTCTACAAGAGCTGACACACTCTATTTGAGCCATAGTCTAAACTCCTAGTATCGCCCTTAATAAACCTTATAATTTTCCCTGTATGACCCCTCTTTAAGGATTTTAGACTGTAACTCATTTGAGTTTAGAGATGTTCTCAAGATTCTCCACTTTGGCAGCGCCTTGTCTTCAAGCTCACTCTGCCTCTGCCTGGCAATGCGCGGTCCATAACCCCAACTCAACCAAGAAAGTCGACCCCCAATAACAACTCCATGCATGTATTCTCCTAAAATCTAAGGGTACTATAGTGAGAATTTGCAGGTATCTAAGGTCTAGAAAGGCATTCGATAATTTTACATTGACTATCCTTCTTGATACAACGATGGGGGATTATCTAGCCCTCAATTGGACCTTCATTGGTTTGCAACTATGTCCTGCCGAATGCTGAGTTAATTTTTGGGCTCGGCGACCTGTATACCCCAAATACCACAGAGGACCCACTAAGAGACCATCTGAGCAAGCTATCTGGGCTGTTCTGAACGTTGTGGGCCTTTTTGTGGGTTCGCAATTGCGGTTCAGAACTTTTTTTGGACAGAAGCAACGGGTTCCAAGCTTCCCTGACCACCAAAACATCCAAAGTACAAGCCCCAAACGCTAAAACTCTAGAAGCCCCAAACCTTCAACCCCAAAGCTCAAAAACACATGTTTCCTGAAAAGTACCTTGAAAGGGGTCGTTTTTCAATTGGCTAAGTCACTTTGCAGTCCCCAATGCTCCCGAATCCTCCCTAGTACCCTGAAGGCTCTCCAAATACCGTCCCCTCTTGAACCAACCCAGCTGCACTTACTAGCAGTTAGTTAAATTAGAGAATCATATTATATAATACTATACTATAGCATATTATACTATACTGTACTACACTATATAATCATTGTAACAGGGATTCACTAGTCCAACTCCCAGGCCTCCTCTTCAACTCTGCATCCTCATGCAGTCCTTGCAGAAAGTTCCATCAAGATTCTCACGTTTTAGGAGTTAAGATGTAAGGTGCAAAGCAATTGGGGCTTGGGGATTAGTATGCAGGCTGTATGAAGGGCTTGGAATCTGGGTCTCAGCGTTGCAGATTTGAACTTTCTATGGGCAAAGGGTTTAAGCAGAATGCTAGGTGTGTCAAGGCTCGGATGTTGTGCTTTGGGTTAGGGCTACAAATTTTCCGATGAGCTTACAGATAGGCTGGAGCATAGAGGGCACAGCGGGGGCCTCACCCTCTTGGAGTCATTCCAGGAATGGAGATCCCCCTCCCACACAACATATTCCCTTCTTCTAATAAGTTCCATCGCAAGACCTCCAATCTTTATACGTCCAGATATAGAAGCCAAAGCCATGCAAACACCATCACTAGGGCGTCAAAGGTCAGATCCCGGGGGACTTTTAGGACCCTCCCTCCCGCCCTATAATTCTGAATTCCCTCTTCTAGGATTCCTACATAATTCGCACGAGTCCCTATTGGAGTCCTCTCAACAATTGGGTTTCTTTCCGAAGGGGCAGAATCCTTCTGGCAAAGAGTTCGAAGCAGGAGCCACAACTTCGAGCTACCCCTTACGTAGTAGGCTATCAAAATTAAGGTCCTACTCATGGGCCTTAACATAATACGGCCCTTAACATCTAGGTTATCCCAAAAAGGAGCCAATATTTGGCCCACCTCCTATGTAGAGATTTCTGAATTGACAGCTCCATGCTGCAAACTGCAGACCTAAGAGGCAGGCGCTGGTAGACCGTCGGGTTGGCCTGCTTAGGATTTAGAAATGGGCTTAGATGGAAGTATACAGGCTGATATAAGGTGATATACGGCTGACATAGGTTGAGGGAGAATAACTCAGAATAACCTGGAAAAGAAGATGCAAAATCAAATAGAATCATGTTCTAGAGTTTAGGCTAGGGTGGGGTTAGGGCTCAAATGCGCATGGATAGGTCGGGCCTGGAAGGATCTCCAAAGCGTGATAGGTGGAAACTGGCGGGACGGGATTCAGACAGGACGGGTTGCTCTGGAACTCTTGCGTCGAGCATGTGTTGCACAGCACTCGCGACAACGGGCGTTAAGAAGACAACCTCATCTTGGAAACCTAGACAAGCACCGAAACGCCTCCGAGAGAACCCGAATGGATCAACATCCTGCAACCAACCTTAGAAGCTAGAATGAAATATAAGGCAACAGGGGCCTAGATAAAGGGATCAAGGAGAATCAGAATCTTGTACTAGATGCAATTCAACATTACGTCTGAAGCAGCCGAGTTCCTCTTACTCGCCTGCAGGTGAGCACTTGCAGCTTTTGGGCCTGTGGCGATCTCGCACGGTGGACGCTGTGTGTTTGGCAATAGTCTCGCCTGGGCACATGGCAGAGATGAGGCATTAGGATGGAGGTGCATTCTAGAAACCCAAGTAGGCTTGCTGCGAGACACCAACGTTGTCTATACCAGTAACTTAATTTGGGGATACAGGATTTAACCTGGGGCAAGTGCTGTCCTAAAACTGATCATGAAAACCTGGGCAGCTTGCCTTGCCTCCATCAATAAATGGGGTTTCCCAGAATTAGGGGTACCATTTTGGGGTCCCCAGAATGAAGGACTATAGTGTTTTGGGGTCTGTATTGGGGTCCCCCTATTCAGGCAAATTTAAATGTCTCAACCCTGAAGCTCACAAATCCAACATCATCTTGCTGTTGGAACAATGTTGCCTGGTCTGAACCCTAAACGCTTAACCCGGAAAAAAAGGGTCTCTTAGCACCGTAACTTCCACACCTAGTCACTGGTTGCCATAAAGCATGCAACAACGGAAAGCCTACTGCAGAACCCTTGACACCCTACTACTAGACATTCCCAACAAGCTTAAAAGGACGACTTTTAAGCCCCTGAAACCTGAAGCAAGGGTACTGTTCCTCCAAACCCTGAAACCCTAAGCCCTGAATCCTGAACCATGAAGCTAAGATTGAAGGTCCCCTGTGGGCCATGGGTGCCGCACTCCGCTCGCAACTTCTGCTCCTGCCTCTCGCGCCGCTTCTGGGCCTCAAAAATTGCAAAGGTTGCGATTTCAGGGCCCGGGCTCAGCTGTAAGTACATGTGAGGGTCCTAATATACTTCGTGGGATTTTGGCAGGATCACTTCTTGATAAAAAGGAACTTTGCAATCTCCCAACGATAGCAAGGACCTTGTCACAGTATCTGGTACGCAAAACGAGGACAGCCTCTTACTTCCTGACCAAGATGACCATTCCAAAGAGCAAAAAGGACTCTCGCATGTTGCATAGACGCGGAACAGTCTTTTGCCAAACAAGAATCACAGGGTCATACATTCTTTCTCTACTTCTACCACTGCTGCAGGATAAGTGGTGGCTTGTAAATTCTGATCAGAAAGCAGAGGTGATACCATCTTCGTGGGATGAGGAAGGGAGGAATAAGGCAGGCTGATGTCTTCCTTATGGGGAGTGCCAGGAGCTCTTCTACTTCCTTAAAAGACCTGTAGGGACCGTCAACATCAAAATAATTTGCTTTACAAACAAACCCAGAGGCGCTCTTGTTCAAAATGAAAGAAGTTATCTGCATGACCCCCTGGCTCTTTTCAAGAGGAGGCCTTCCATTCCGTTGTTACGAGGCTTCGTGGCAGAGAATCGCTAAATCGTGCGAAAACTTCGCAACTTGCACAAATCTGAAGCTGATTTGAAAGCTTCGAAGCATCCAACCAACAGTTCGGGAATCTGCTCCGGAACCTCCCTCAGCTCCCTCCGACCCACCACGAACCTTGCTTCAAAAGCCCAAACCAAAAAGCTACAACAGCAGCCGCCAAAGTGGCACTTGTGGCTTTCCGATAACGGAATTTAAAAGGCATCCAGATCTTCGATGAGGTTCTGTTGTTTTGGCGCCCGTTTTTTTTTTTGGCTTTCCCATTTAGAGCTCAGCTTGTTTGTTTCACCTACTTAGCTGAAAGTTTCCAAGCAACCTCCTTCCCTATCCCACACCATAGCTCCTCGAAACTTCACCCCATGAACTTTCCAAACCTGGCTGCACAGCATAGTATAACATAAGACAAGATAAGCATAAATATACACAGAGATAAATTATAGTATAGTACAGTGAAATACAGTATAGTCAAGTATCGTATAGTATAGTATGGCATACTATAATAGAATACAGTATAGTATCATTTAGTACGATGTGAGGATTCACACCAAAGGCTTGTAACCCAGTTGGAGACTCAAAATTCTGAACACCTCAACCCCATATATCCCCCTATACTAATATGGTAGTTTCCATTTTCGTTTCCATTATCCCAAAATATAGCCCCTATGTATCCCCCTATAACCCTATCACTCTAAACCCTAAAGTGTTTACTTAGACTCCACAGTATACCCTCTTTCTTTGGGAGCAGGACCATCTCAATCCGCCGGTCATAGAGGATGAGGTGCCTCTCCCCAGGCTCTGATGTACCTGAACAGCACCCAGCCACAAGATCCCATGAATCCTCATAGAGATGTATATGATACTCTAGAATGATTATACTAGATTATATCATACCATACTGTAGTACATTCTACATAAATCCTCTCACCCTTACAATATACCCCCACCCCAATCTCAATAGCAATAATGATGCCCCCCATATTGCACCATTGTATGATGGGGCAAATATTGTTATTGATAGCGGACGGGGAGGGGGGCAAGCGCGCAGGTCTCGATACAGAATTTAACGGAACGACTTGGACCCAACTAGCTTCTAACTAACCTGTAGGCACTGTAGGCATTCAAGAGGGTTATCAAAGTATTCTGGGAGGCTCCGTCCCTAAGCTACCACGTAGGCCCTAAATTTTGGAACCTAATTACCGGCTTAGAAGCTTCTGTATGTTTCGTATTACCATTACAACGGTTGATGCAGGAATGATGCTGGTACTGAGTCATACTCCTAGATTAACATGATCCCTCAGCTTTGACCGCTGCTGAGCTTCTGTCCAAAGACTCATCTGCTGGAATATTGTATGGGGGTTTCCTAAAATGGAAAAGAAAATGGAGAATGAAATGGAAACTGTGTTTATATAGGGAATTGTAGGGATTAGGGTTTCCTAAAATTAGGGGTACCATTTTGGGGGGTCCCCATAATCAGGATTATAGTATTTTGGGGGTCTATATTAGGGAAACTACCGTATCATGAAAGTGTAGCGACTACCGTGGACAAAGGTTTCTGCAGAGAATTTGAATCAAAAGCCGTGCATGAGCACAAGTCCCAGTAAACCCCCTGCCCGAAGCCCTTGCAAACCATGGAATTCTGGCCCAAAAAACCGCCCAATCTCAGCCGGGTGCATCGGTTGGCCCGAGAAAGCCTGGGCGCCTCGATTTCGGGTTTCAAGGGCGGAAGGGTTTAAGGCTAAAATGTGCAGGGCTTGGGGTTCAAGGGCTTGTAGTGTAAGAATTTGAGTTTAGGATTCACGAGCAATTGGCAAGATGGAGGTACCATGTTGAAGTGTTGGTGTTTAAGGGTGATACCGAGATTCTGTAGGATGTTGAGAAGGTTCGGAAGGAAGCGCATCGGGAGTAGGTCCTATGCCTGCTAGTGTAGACAAGATAAACTCCAAGCCCCCAAACCCAAGCCTAGGCGCTAGGCCCCTCAAGCTAAATCTAAGCCACAACCTTGAATCACGCAGTGATGGCGACATGGGAGTGTTTCAAGTTCGTTCATCAGAAAACAGTTCCATATCATCTCTGTCCTATTGCCACATTGCGCAAGGGTCCTTCAAGGTACTTATGTTGAGAAAACGCCAAACATGTTCCTGCAACGCCGAGCCCGGAACGAATGGCGCCTGCCGGCAGAGCTCCTTCATACCATCCGGATTTCTCTAGCTAAAGATATCCTTGGGTTCAGGGCTCTTTAGTAACGTTTATACAAATATGAGGTGGGGAGGACTGTTGGGAAACTTCCAGTGCCAAACTGGCTAGGCTGTAGGACTGGGGCTTGGAATATTTCTACAGAACTAAAAAGCCAATGCCCGCTGAGACCCTGTTGCGTGGTCAAATACTGGAGATTGTACCAAACCAGCGCAATCCACCCTTCGTGTTCCCTTAGGCCTGAGTATTGGAGTCTCACAAACACCAACACCTCTGACAAAACTGAGCAGGCGCAATCTTCACAGACCAAAGCCTAACCAAACCTTCCTTGCTAGCATGGCCGATTTCCTTCTTGGGGGTTCCAGGAGGCTGCCTCAAAATGAAGGCTCCTACACTGCAAAGGCGCAGGAAAGTATATGTGATCCTATTCGACCTCAGAAGGCGTCTGAGACCCTCGTTACGAGGCATGACCCATGACCCCGTGGTCCTGCTCCCTCTCAAATGTTCTCGCGGCCTTACGCTCCTGGAAGCCAAGAGTCTGACTCAGGTTTAGGGCCGTTGGTTTTGTAGAATTTCAGGGTTCTGGAGGTTGGGCATCAAGCTTTCCAAGGGCTGTAAATGAAAGCCTCGTTGCTACTGGCATGATTGCGCGAACTATTCTGGAGTCTTTCCTAGTTGTGATGTTCCCTGTTCGAGACCTTGCTGATAAATGAGGCTGCGAGCTTCCCTTTTGCAAGCCCACAGCTGCAATTATGAAGTGGAGGAGCTGGATGCCTGGGCCCTTCGTTGCACATTGTCACAAATTCAGATGAGGTTTCAAGGAGGTCGCGGCCTGGCTTGGGAGGAAGGAGGTTTAAGGCCCGTGGGCTTGGGAAGCCTAAGAAGTAGGATAGGGAATCCCGAGCGAAGATCCAACGGAGACCTGACTTCACTTGGTTGGATGAAGCCATTCCTCGCCATTCCTACAGATACATAGAATGCCCTGATTACAGGAGGATTGGGTTCAAAGCAATGGAATTGCGCGGAATTATCCTCGGGACCAATGGCAGCGGTTGGAAGTTTTTCGCTCTTGTCCTGTCACGGGCTTAGGTCAATAGAGCAATAAAGCCTAGCAAAATCCTCCATGAGGATACTACATCCATCGATGATCCAACGGAGGCAGGGGGCATGACAACCTCCTGCTCAGGTCTCAAAACTCGTCATCGTAGCAAATTTTGACACCAAAATCATATGCGCTATAGTCTAAACTCCTGGTATCCCCCGTAATAGTCCCTATCATATTCCCCTATATAATCATGACCCCCCCATAAGGAGTTTATTTAGATTCTGGCTCATATACCGTAAAACCTAAACAGATCTCTACTTGATCCCATCCCATGCTGACAATCGGCCTCCCGCTTCCTCAATTCCTGGCTGCAAAAGCTGCGTGCTCCGTACAATAAGATTGACTTCGTATTATACTGTAGGGTTATATAGGCATAATCTATAGGGATAATGGAAAAGAAAATTGAGTATTGTGCAATAGGACTCTTCCTTCATCACTCCTTTATTAAGAAATTTGTTCTCCCATTCCTTAGGGGATGCCTGGGAGATGGTACTAGCAGCACTTGGATAACGCATGGATTGGCATGGGGGTGTGGGGTCCCAAAATTAGGGGTACCTTATAGGGGTCCCCATAATAAGGTTTCAAAAATTTGGGCGTTCATATTTTGGTTCCCTTATTCATGGAAACAACCATGTAGACACAAAGACTTTCTCACGAGATCAAGGACTGGTTCTGAGACCTGGCGTGGGTCTGGGGCAGGGTAGCCAGGCCGTGACGGGCCGGCTGCGTGATGTAGTCACACAAATCCAGCCACATGCAGCTTGATTGAATTCCATCAGCTACACCTACAGCACATGAGACCTTCCCTGTTATGGCTACTCTGATAAGAGGGATAACGCACGTCAACCCGCATGCGCTCACAAGCATGCATGTCTGCACTCGGTGCATGCGCTGTCTAGCGAATATGTAAGGGGAGCAAGGTTTAAGGCTGCGTTCTCTCGGGCTTCAACCTTCCCTGTGAGGCCGTCATGTTCCCAAAGCTTTGTATGCCCGAGCATACGGGCAAGTCAAAGACAACAAGAGTTCCCAAGTACCCTCCCAGAATGATCGGGTCCTCAAAACAGCAGCGCTGCTCAGTATCATCTCTACGCAGTCTTCGATGGTCATCCTGTGACCACCCTGTCATCCTTACAGATTCTTAGAACCCCTGCTCTGGTCAGAAACTCTATATGACATCGGCCTCGTCGTGGAGTCGCTCGACCATTGCAGCTAACGCCTAGAAGCAAGTAAATGGAAAAGCTGAGGCCAATCGTAAAAAGAGCTTACAAACGAGAATAGAGGAATGTCTACGACTTGGAACTTCTGCAGAAACTATGCTACCCTGTTCGAAATTCCAACAACCAAGCAAATCTCACCACTTGCAGATTTATATGGCTAAAGTCTCAGGAATTGCCAACCGGGGAGGGCAAGCAACAAAGCTCAACTGTGTGGGGTTCATGACGAACAGGATCCCAACAGTCCTTTCTCTCAACAACTTTTTTTGCAGGGCAGTGTTTAGAGGGCTTCTCGTTCAGAACGACTGTCATTCTCCCTAATGCGGAAGCGACGTTCTAAAGCCTAAGTAGACCTCGTCTGCTTTCAACTTACCCTGACATTCGCGACCCTCAAGACCTAGACATAAAAACCTAAGTTGACAAAAGCCTGTGAATTCTGGCTAGACCTTGAACTCTAAACGCCATCTAAACTTTCGGTCCCTCAACCCCCCACCATTACCCCAAAAAACTCGCGCGTGACAACATCAATCCTGAAAGACCCCAAATCGTGAGATATCTAGAAAACCTCAATGTCTCATTTTGGGAGGGTCCATTTTTTGGACGGAGGCTGGATAAACTCCCCAAACACAGGCTCAAGACCTGCCTGAGCTTGTGGGGAATCAGGCGCCTCATCACACTTCTTGCACAACATGCAGGGTGTAGGGTCCAGGGCTTGAAGGTTCAGAGTTTAAGATTTAGGGGTTTAGAGTTGAGTGGTTTAGGGTTCAGGGTTTAGGCTTTAGGGGTTTAGGATTTGAGGCTTCGGGGTTTTAAAGCTCATGGACCACTTGTGAGATCGCAGGGTTAGGGGGTTTAAAGGTTTTCTCCGTGGGGGGCTGTACCGGGATTCTACAAGATTGAGGATGTGCAAGTTGAGGTTGAAGGCTTCGCTTCAATGCTCTGGTCCCTCTGGGGTCCATTTTAAAGCCATCTAAAGGCTTCATATGCATGGGCTGTAGACATGCATCTCTTTTCCGCAGGCCTTACAGTCACAGTCAGCATCCAAGTGTTTCCGGAGTAAGTTGATTTTGAGTTTTGAGAAACAATATCTCCAAAGCAGTGCAAAGACGGTGACCGTAGACTTTCTCTCCAAGGATTCTGACCTCAGCCCGAATTTGGAACCTGGAGCTGCAGGGCGTAGAACTTGCTCTCCCGAACAATGCCGGAATAATCACTTGAACCTAGTAGGTACCTACCCTTAGAGAATGAAGGTGATGAAGACAATTTCTATATGTGCAGGCTATATATGTTGTGAAGGAGACAGGAGACCCTTCAATTCTCGGACATTGCCTGCCCTCCGCCTGACAATGCAATCTCCATCTGCGGAACAACGAGTAACAGCTCTACGAGCACTCTGTTTGGGGGGAAATTGCAAAGTAGGTCCCAAAGTAGGGGAAGGTGGGCGTTCTCCAAAATCCCCCATGCAGCATGCAAAAAGAACCCGTAATCTTCAGAAATCCGAGAATCATGCACCTTTGCGTCAGGCCTACAGACCGCTGCAATGCCCACATGTGGTAACATGTGGAAGACGTGCTCAAGTCGTGGGGTTCTGAAAGATTCGCATCTTTAGGGACCCTCGTAGCGATTACAACGAGACTACAGAGGTCCCTCTTAGGGACTTTTGATTAGACATACCAAAGCCATTCTTTCCAGCATTCTGAGGGCTGCGCCTCCTGCTTCTCCTGGCAGAAGCGGCCCAGGCGATCTCTATGCATGCCTTAGGGCTGCGTAGGGACGTCTAGGGCTAGGGCCTATAGGGTTCCAGGCAGTAGGGTACTCAGAGTTAAATGATGCGACTCATAGCACCTCGGACTGCCGAATCGAACTGCTTTCGGCCAATATCACAACCTCTAGCAGGGTCTCATGTCAATATGATGCTCAGGGCCCCGGCTGTACAGCTTCGTGAATGCCGCCCCTTGGTCTAACCTCCAAGGCGAGTTCTTCCTAGGGATATAGGGTGTGGCTATGCTGATGCAGAAAAAGGTGGGGGGAGCAAAAAAGGGAGCACGTCCTGTTGTGCCACTTCCTGTTGCCCCTGCTAGGCTATGTGGAAGAAGCACTTGAAGTAGTGACTGAAGCCCAACGTGAACCGCTAGACCGAAGTCTGCAAAGCCAGTCGCAACACCTTAAGTTATTGTCAGACCCTGAAGGGGGACTTCTCATGTTGCCAGTCATTTTTTGCGACAGGGCTCGAAAAAAGGCAGAGAAGGAGGACAGTCTTATTTATTGGATTCAGGGAAATTTGGGGAGAAACGTATGGGCTGCGTGCCTCCTCGCAGACACTGACTTTGGCGAAGCAAAGGATCCATGTGGGCTGTGCGAGGAATTGAAGAACCTGGGTTCCGGGCTTCGGTTTTCTTGGGCTCCGGCATCCATACAAACTGCTTAGGGAACCCGCGGCTAACTTCTTTCACGTGAGCTGTAAGTAGCCAGGAAGAAAGCTTAGCCGTTTCTACAAGTGATGAAGCTCTCGGATCTAAGTGGCTACATCTCGAATCAGGTAGCCACAAGCGAGGTTATCATTCAAGAGGGGACCTCACCAATCCCGACGAGCTCCATGAAGCGCATCCCCCACCTAGTTAACCCAATGAAGAAGCCCCTCTATATGAGCTCAACAGTCTAAACTCCTAGTAGCCCCCTTAATAACTCCCATACTACTCCCCTGTAT
This sequence comes from Symbiodinium pilosum, assembly GCA_905231905.1. Lineage (NCBI taxonomy): Eukaryota > Dinophyceae > Suessiales > Symbiodiniaceae > Symbiodinium > Symbiodinium pilosum. Next base: position 45,061 of record CAJNIZ010043902.1, read on the forward strand.
ACTCCCCTATATAATCCTCTTTAAGGAGTTTGGAGTATAGCTCATGTCCCCACAAGGTCGCCATCCAACCGCTGTGAAACTTTGCAAAGACCGTGTTCACTAAGGAATGAGAGACGGCACAGTAGTTCCCAATATTGACCTCCTAATCCTGCAAGCCTAATCCTGCAGCCTACAGGCCAATCCCTAATCAAACCCCATGTGCCTTCAACCCCAAACCCTGACCAGACCTCCCCAAATCCTAATGTTTATGAGTTTAAAGCTCTAGTCCCTAGACCCCACTAGTCTCTGACCTGCAACCCACATCTCTCAATCCCGGAACCTAATCCGAAAACCTGCAGCCCCAATCTCTAAACCCTAAACTCTAAAACACTGAACCCTCAAACCCTAAAAAACTAAACCCCCAAACCCAAGAACCCTAAAACCCCAAAACCTTAAGCCAGGGGAGTAGATAGGCCCAGGGAACGTCTCAGAGGAAGCCCTCCGCAGGCTAAAGTCGCTCATCTCGCCACTCTCGGAAAGGCCTCGCACACAGTTCAGGGTCAGCTAAGGGGTTGGAGATGAAGGCTTGTACGGGAATATATACTAATATATATATATACACATATTAATTAGTAGATTATATGACATTATGTGAAAGTAAATGATAATATACTAATTACATATATAGGGTTTAGGGTTTGGGAGGGGGACGCTGTGCACGCTAGCTTTTTTTATAGTTTGAGGTTAAGTATGGAGATACGAAATTGTCAATATCCATCTCTCTTCCGAAGAACATAGCCTTGATTCTATACATGGCCTTAAATACAGTGCATTCTGAAAATTAACAATGTTTACTTCTCATCAGAAAAAGTGTGTCTGAACTAAAAGCACAACACTTTCTCCATAGAGGAGAGAACTCAAGCTCCAGTTGATTCTAAGGATTTCTATGCGATGAAAAGAGACACCTGCAAGGAACTGGAACTTAGGCTTCCACTTCTCTCAAACGAATTGCATCTCTCATGTATCTTTACCATGGAGAAGTGATAATTCTATTCCGGTCATAGGAACAGAGGTTTGGTTCTACCAGCGACCTGATTAGGGAGCTGTTGGCTGCTTTAAGTTTTATACAATAGTTGCACTCCATACTTTATGCAACAAATTCTAGGAATCCCATTCGCTACAATATGGGTGAACCAAATGGTCTGAAAACATGCGCAAGAACCGAAATCATCTCAATACATCCAGTCTTTTCTTTTCATCAATATGAGGAATACTTGCTTTCCGATACATACTACCTTTGTCTCCATTTCAAGGAGGGGACGTCTCAAATCCTTGGTCCTGAATTTTCCATATTTAAAACCCTTACTAAAGTGGTTGCGTTTGTGCAGGAGAATTCTCTGATTATGGGCACCTTATACTATCGTACAAATTTCCCTTGTTGAATTCGCATCATATTGAGAGGAAGTTGCAAGTCCTGAGCTCTTTGTTTCCTGCTTACAAAAATTCCCACTACATTGACCTTGAATATACACCTACAAGAGCGTGCTCCAAATTAAACAGGAATTCTCAAACCCAAGGGACTTTTCATTCATAATATGAACCTCTTACTACATCGCAGCCTCGGCCCAGGTGCGAACGCCCGGGACTCGCGTTCCCGGGCACCCGCCGCGCCGGCGAAGGGCTCTCCACCCTGCTGGGCAGCAGCAAGTCCTCAAAGTCCTCCTGGGCTCTTGCGGGGGAGAAGCTTGGGGTTAGGGAGGTTTGTTTGGGGTTGGAAGGGTCTTGGGATAGGAGGGGTCAGGGAGTCACCGGAGGGTGTGGAGATGCAGGGCTTCGAAGAACTCAGGTCCAACGTTAAGCTTCGGAAACCTTGTTTGGTTTACGGTTTAGGCTTTAGCCACAGCAACACGAATCTGGGAGTGCAAGCTAAGTTGGTAAGCCTCGTCTTTCAAGCTCAAACTTCCCATCAAATTCGCACTGTATCATCCAGTACGCAGGCTGGGTCGTGAAGAAATAACGGAGAAACAAAGCCATGCCAAGACCTATCAAACCACAGCGAAGATTCATACATCTGCCTTCCCAAAAATCAGGGGTACCTTTTGGGGGGTCCCTACCCCTAAACCCTAAATCCCAAACCCTAAACCCTAAATCCCAAACCCTAAACCCTAAATCCCAAACCCTAAACCCTAAATCCCAAACCCTAAACCCTAAACCCTAAAGCCTAAACCGTAAACCTAACCCCTAACCCCTAAGCATCCCAGCACCTGTTTCAGCCTAGCTTCTCCAGGCTCTGGCCTCCGGGCGAGCGGCATCCTCCTGTGAATCCACAGCGTGTGTTCAGGGCTAAGACCTCGAAGCATAGGGTTTAGGGCCCGGGGGTTTAGGGGTTTAGTAGTTTAGGATAGGGGTTTAGGGACAGGGGTTTAGGGGTTTAGGTTTAGGGTTTAGGGGTTCAGGGTTTACACTGCAATCGCTAAGGGCTGTTAGGCCCTTGTATTCCTCCCCAGCAAAGACACCAGTCCTGATGTAAACATCCTGGAGACCAACGGTCTGCATGCTCGCCACGGCCGCAGGGTTTAAGGGGCTATAATCCTCACATAATCCCCTATAGTAGTACCTACATTCCCATATAATCCCCCATCATAACGTCGATATCCCGTTTGGGAAGAATAATTCAGAATACTTGGATTATGGGGCGTAGCGTAGTCACAATGTCAGAGGTCCAGCAGTATTTACAACTCTATACCCATGTAGAGGGACCAATGCACAATGGTTCCCGAAGGGGTTCAATGCTTGTTGAAAGTTCCGGGCAGAACCAAGGTATGGCGGATTGGAATGATTCAGACACCTCTTTTAATTCGCACACTGGGCAAGGAGCGGACAGTACGGATGTTGAAACCCCCCACGCGCAAATCTCCTGACTTGAGGAACCCAGCAAAATGGAGTTCAACAACAGCTGCGGAACATTTCGGTGCATACAGATCCTGCACAATTCCCCGTTTGCACCCTCCATCATGTCGTTAAAGAGTGATGCGTTCCTGGGCGCTAGATCAGCAAGAACGACCAGTAGATGTAAGCTAAGAAGTACCCCAGTATCCCATAAATCAAGAATTGTTGCAGCTTCTGCAAGGCTTACCTTGCTTGTGCTCCGAAATGCGGAACCTATAGGCAATTTCAAGTGAGAATGTCCCTGGCTGGGATAGCTCAACCATCCCCGAACCACTTGAAGAAAAAAAAGCAGCTGCTGCGGCTTCTGGCCTATGGTATGGCACTGCAGGGACCGAACCTCAAACTTCAACAACTTCTTCAAAACAGAGTATAAAGGAGCCAATTATCCTGCAGCCTTTTTTTCTTCCGACAGCGATGATCTCCAAGATCTCCGCGTGTCCTTTTACGTCACATGACCCACAAAAGGCAGCCTTAATCTTAGCCACATCCTGACATTCTAAAGAGGGATACATAAGGACTCTACAGCCGTGCTACCACACTGTCACCTATATCATCGGGCAGTGCCGGGTCTGTGAAGCTCCGATTGTAGGTCACCTGGGTCACTACTTGTCCTTGCCCAAGCGGCAAGATGGCTCAAGCAAGCCCGGGGTCTCTTAACCTGATACCTATAGACCCTTCTCAATGGAGTCCTTACAAAACGCAATAAGGAAACTCTTTTGTCTCTGGTTAGAGAGACCACTGTCTTGCTTCAAGATGGTGTTTGTTAAAATTACACCGCAGCGTCAAACGAATAAAACAGGGCCAGCTACACATCTCTGCCTCGTGGCCCAGAAACAAGAAGAGTATGGATGTGCGGCTTTCCACTCCATCCAACCTTTGCTTCCCTGCTTGCCGGGAATGAGCAACGAACAGCCAAGCTGTCCGAAACAAGGGAACTGCAAGAGGCACCAAAACGCAATACAGAAGCATGGAGCACGTAAGAATAAATCGTCAGACTCTTGCTGCTGCCCATAAAGTCTCTGCCTGGCACCTCTCCATCAGTGGAAAATCAAAACAAAACGAGGGAAGGTGCATGGCCGTTTGCGAGGGCAAGGGCCAGGTGTGCACCACTCGATGCAGAAGCATTCGGAGTGCATAGAATAATCATCAGAGCGTCCCGGCTGCTGATAACGAACCTTTGCATAGCTCTACGCTTTCAGTGCTAACACATTGACCACTGATACTACGGGACATGGTGCATGGCAAAAGGCCATTCATGCACTCATTCGCGCAATATGCGCGAGAAGCCTCAAATAAATAGCAGGTGGAGAGCTAGTCGTCACATATCTCACCAGCTACGGAGCCAAGGTCCTGCGGTGGTCAAAGACTAACTATCTGCCAGAAGAAGCTGAAGTAGGCACCATGAAAGGGCCAGCCATGGAAGGAGTCCCTACAACCTCCCTGAGGCCTCACCAAGACTCACAGGGTCCTGATAACATGGGGCCCGCTCAAACGGAGTTTTTGGGGGGGCTTCCGCCATGTTCCTACTATTGCCATGATTCGGGTAATTGATCTAAACCCTTTGAAACGAGCATGGAATGGGGTATGGTACGAAATTCATAGGGTGATCTGTTAAGGGTATGGAATAAGGCAGTCTGGACCCTAAACCCTAAACCCTCAAAGGGGGCAAGGAATGGAAGGGCCCGTCGCCACACACAGAGAAACGAAATAGTGGCTCCCATTTCTCTTTTCATTATCCCTATACAACTCATATATTTACCCCTATATAATCCCTATATAACCCCTATATTGCTCCATTTCAACTCTTATCATATTCTTCTTGGTGAAGCCGCCGGTCATCCTTCTCAGCCCGCTTTACAACTGTGACCACCCCGATGGAGTAATATGTGGCCGCAAGCAAGGGTCTAGATAGCCAGCCTTACAGCACCGCGGCTCTGACTTCTTAGACCGGTATTGCCCGAGCTGGCTTTTACGGCTGCCATGCGCTTC
>CAJNIZ010043903.1:5847-21988 GCA_905231905.1 Symbiodinium pilosum
GGGTTCAGGGTTTAGGGTAGGGTGTTGGGCTGTCCCCAGTAGAAAAAGCCTAATCGGACTAAGCGTCCATGGTGGCGCGGCACAGCCGTGGTCCCATGTGGTCCCTGTTTGACCATGGAAACGTAAATTCAGCAGCTACGCCCATCCGAAGCCTGAAGCCCAGAGCTTGAATCAGGGCGGAAGCCGCGAATCTGTTTATAGTGGTCATTTAGGGATATTACCCTCAATAGTGGAGAATCAAATGGAAAAGAAAATGGAACATGAAATGGAAACCCTAGGTCCCTTTGAGGGGTCTATAGTTGGGTGGCTGAATCGGACCAGCCGGCAAGATTTGTGGAGTAGCCAGTGCTAGCCACTTGTACGCCTTGGACCGTATGTCTTACATCCTTGAGATGTCTCCAGCTCGATTGGCAAAACCCTGAGCCATAAAGCCCACCCTAGGCCTCCCAACTACCCACAGCGACAGTTCTTTACCCCAAGAGCACTGGTGCGAATTTGTACATAGCCAGCACTGGATATTTGGGAGTCCCTGAAAGTACCTAAGCTTCCAAGTTCTTAGCAGCGAATATGGGAATACATTCCCTGTATAGACCCTATGTACTATATACCCATATTCCCTGAGCCCCAAGTCCCAAGGTGGAGTGCGTTGCGGTACGGCAGGTGCCTGCCAAAAGTATGGGTCCTGTGTTGTGGGGGACAAACAAGTCACTACTTGCAGGTTCCTGGTAGTGAATAACGGAATATCAGATAATCCCTGAATAATCCATCTATAATACCTACAAAAGATAATCCCTAGATTGCTTTTAGGGTATGGGGGGAGTTTGGTCTTGAGAGAAGCCAAGTGCATGTTGCAGAATCCTTACGGAGCAACCTTTTAGGGTTTAGGGTTTAGGAGGACATCTATCCAGGGGACCTTATTACATGCGGGAACCGCAAGGATCTCATGTCTTGATAAGCTTTTGTCTTTCGCCGGTTTTGTAGATAGTAAGGGGTGTCAATAAGTTGCCTATAACCAGGGGTGAGCCAGGGACCATTGAGAAAACAACTCAGTGACCCTCAAGCATTTCTTTTTTGCGCAACAGAGTATTTGGAACCACTACCGGGCACACATTATGCTTCTGGCGCCTTTGGCGAACTCGTCTCAACTTGTCTCGGCGGCATGTGGTAGGCGTGAGAATCGAATCCTCGAGGTGGGTATTGTTCTTGTCAGTTGGCAGTTCCGACCACAAGGTTGAGTCTTTTTGATTTGCTCTGATGTCTTTTAGTACAAGGATTCGCTGAGGGTCCGGACTTTAATGTTTTGCTGGACGGGGAAAAGCAAGCACAAAACGCCGTGAGAAGCAGAGCTAATCCTTGCCACATGGGTGTTCAGCGACAGCAGCCGTGCTACATCCCCACCTTATAGTTATATCAACGGAACAGATCTCGGACATTCCTGAAACAAGTGTGCCCTTTGAAGTTTATTCTATTAGCTTTAGTCTTCGAAGGGATGGTGATCCAGTACTGCATGCCATACTGTGGAAGAGTTCAAGGAATTACTCGCTGCAGATACAGCACGGGGCGCTTGTTTGAAGCAACAGCTAAAGCTTGGACATTCATGCCTGAAACCCAGGCAAAAACGCCGCACTGTAGGTACTTGCTGTTTTTGACTGTAAGCGGTCCCATCTGTGAAGGTGCTGAACTACGCGACAGTCGAGGCGATGGAGAGTGGGGCCTAGACGGTTTCCTCCCAAGCGGATCCCAAAGTTGAGGGAGGGGAATACACATTTTTTTCCAACCGAGTATCTGAAACCCTTAGGTTTCCTGATGAAATGGCATTATTTCATATGAGCCATTGTCTAAACTCCTAGTATCCCCCTTAATAAGCCCAATAGTAGTCCCCTGTATAATCCCCTATATATCCCCCTTTAAGGAGTTTAGACTATAGCTCATATGTGAGGGGGGGGGGGGGCTGTCAGGATGTGTGTACCTAAACCCTAAACCCTAAACCTAAAAACAGGAGCCAAGAAGCGGAGCAGGGAACTGTTCCGGAGATAACAAGAAAAAGTGATTTAGGGTTTAGGGGTTTAGGTGTTTAGGGGTTGGGGTTTAGGGGTTTAGGGTTTAGGTGGCACTTGGCACGATCCACGCCGGGACTCGTAGCGGAGATTACAAGTGGAAGGTGTGTTATTATTGGTATTGTGTTTTCTAGTATTACTGTTACACGAGTATTCTTGGTATTACGATAATCATATTACTACCATTATTACTACGACTCCTTGCTATTGATTTCAGAGGCCCCCCCCTCTCCCACCCGCTCCCTACATTCATAACCTATTCTAGAGGGATCCCAGATTCCAAAAAGAAAAAGTTATAAAGGAACATCATGTCAACATCTAATTCACATCTAATTGTTATCCATTGAAAGTCATTAAAATCCATTGAAAGTTTCTCAAAATGAAAATGAAATCTGATTAAAGCCCATTGAAATCTAAAAGAAATCTAAGTAAATCCTAAGTAGTTCCAATTGAGATTTAGTTAGATCTAATTGAAATCTGAATTTAATTTCTTGAAACCTTTTAGAAATCCAAGTGAAGTCTATTTAGAATCAATTGAAATTACATAAATCTAGTTGTTCACCAATAAGATTGCATTGAAATCTGATTGAAACCAAGTAAAATCAATTGGAATCTAGTTAGATCCTAGCTGAATCCTGGTCCCTACATCTTAAACTGTAAAGAAGAAGCTAAAAACTTACAGTGTTTTAAAAGCAGCCAAGGAATTTCTCCATTTAAAAAGTTATGCGCAACAAATGACCCTGAAAACATTTGCTATGATTCCAGAGGGTTTCCATTAATCCGAAGAAAGCGCCTCTCACGCAAGGTTAGTGAGGGGGAGCTCAGGAAGCAATGTTTGCGCCTTTAATTCCTAATGAATTTTTATTAAGCTGTTCAGGTCTCAGAATCAGCTCCCGTATTCTCTGCAAGCATTTGCTGTTATTCTAGGGGTTTTCCATGAATCCAAAGAAAGCGGCTCTTGCGCAAGGTCCGTCAGGGTAGCTCAGGAAGCAATGTTTGAGCCTTTCATTCCTAACGAATTTAATTGAGCGATTCAGGTCTCAGAATCAGCTCTCTTATTGGGTATTTGCAGTTTCAAAATTTAGGCTTCATTCAGCTTCTAGATCCTTAGAATGTGAAACTAAGAGCAAGAAACTTAAACCTTGCTATTTTCTAGGGTCTGGGAAGCATTTTCTTTATGTCTGGGGCGGTGTTCGGCCCAAAACAGCCTCCACCTCTAAAATAATCTGGGACCCCCTAATCTGGCAATTCGTGTTTTAAATCTAGGGGGTTTTTATTCTTCAAGAGCATGGTTATTACTACTAGGAGAGGCTGGGTGCGGCTGACGAACAGGAAAACAAAAGGTAAAGATGCGAAACTTAAGGCAATAATGGAGGAGTAAGTGGAAAATGAGGTGGCAACTGGGGTTATGTAGTAGTTTATCGGGATTGGGATACTCTTCACCGCCCCTTAGTTGGGGGGCTAAAGGAACAAGACCAAAATTGGTGGCTGACATGGCTAGAACTATTGTAGAGATGCAAAAGCCTGCTATCAAGACAGAAAGGCTCCGCTTCCTTTACAATGAAATCGTGAGATTAGTGCCGCTGGTGGCTTGCATCCGCTGTCAAAGCAAACGACTGCCCAAATAACATTGTCATTCAAGTTTCCTCAAATCCATGAAGGGACAGGACTTGTAAACAGCAAGTTGTTCTTAGCCGCAGGACAACACATCTCGGTGGTCAACCTCCAAAAGCTGGTGCTGACATGCAAGGGAGAGCAAGAAATCGATCTCTTGCTACGTACACCTAGCACAAATGAGATGCTCACAATTTGCAGAAACAGCAGAAGCTGGTGGCCAAGATGCCAGAAATCCTTCAGGAAGCTCAGAACGGAGGACTTTGGCTTGCGGAAATTCGATTGTGAAGCCGAGGGCCTGGGCGTCATCAGCAATAACATGTGACTGCAAGATCCGCTTATTGGAACCTGGGAGTGGGGGCCTGTGAAGGCTCGGCCGCGGGTGGAAGAAGGTTTGGAATGCGCTCGTGGATTGTAGCGTCGAAACAGATTGTTGGGCTCAAGATTGAGCAGGTCAGGCCTACGGTTGAGGGTTCACATGGAATTATAACAAAGTAGAATTCTCTTGAAGGGGTCTTTGTAGCGCGGACCTCGCTACATTTGCCCAGATGGTTCTTGAAAGCCCATCCTCAACTACTTTGAGAAACGGCCTCTTAAATGACACGGCACTCCTGGCAACGCCGTACCTATCTGGCTTCTACGTCTGACTTCAAAGAAACTCGAAATGGCCCTGCTCAGACTGGTGGGCGTGTGCCTGCGTCGCGGCGGCCTTCTCCATCAACAAGGCCCTGGAAGCAGTTGTCGCAGCCTCAGACACGTTGAGGACATTGCTCGCATCACAATTTGAACTAACTGAGCGCAGCCGTTTTGCATCTGAAGCCCAAGCAGCAGGGCTATCACGTGGACTCCCTTGCCCGCTTCAGAACACGCATTCGTGCGTGGCTGACACTGGAGCTAGAGGCATTGGTGGACGGGGAGATGGCCCGGGAGGCAATTACTAGACACCGTCTGTCTCTCTGAGGACTTGAAACGCCATGCATATGTCTGCACAGGCGTCCGCCAAGAACTCCAAACCGGCAGCTCGTGCCAACGCTGCCGCCGCCAAAAAGCTGAAGCTCGAGGAGAAGCAAGCAGCTGGGGAGTTCAAGCGCTTGGTCGAAGAAGCTAAAAATGGGAAGAACCTCGACCTGCGTGATGTGCTTCTCATTACTTATCTCGGCAGGCCCACAAGAAAAAGAAGGCCGACGAACGCGCCAGGCTTCCAAGCAAAGGAGCCGGAAAACTTGGAGGCCATATGCTGTGCTTTCATTAAATGATGTCAGCGAATGATTCCACATTCAACAGGTTGCGCTGAAACTGGATGACATCCGCGCCAAGGCATCGACGCTCAGGGCTGTTGCCTGGCATAGTATGAGGGATCCCGCCAGAATAGCCTAAGGCAGCGGAACTACAGGGCCAAGAAAAAGGCGAAACACTTGGTGACTCTTGCGAAGGCCACAGAAACACAGGGCATAGCTTGTTCCATCCGAAGCAATGGGCAGGTGGCCGAAATTGAGCACACGCAAGCGGAGCTCGACAGTGTCAGCGGCAAGGTTCGCGTTTCATGAAGAGTTGCCAGTTCAGACAAGATATGCAGTTGCTACCTTCATCCTGAACCGCAGCAGAGAATTCAAATGAATCTCTGCATGTCCCTCTCGAGTGTGCGTCGGGTAAGTTGGAGACCTCGTTGCTCACGCCATAGACGGCGAACTCTCCTGTAGCCCTCATGCAGGCATGATCTATGTGAGCTATAGCCTAAACTCCTAGTATCCCCTTAAGCCCTATATTATATGTATTAGGGTTGTGGGTCTAAACGCCTAGTATCCCGCCTGATAACTTATAGTAGTCCCCTAAAAGGCCCGTTGCGAGGAGCCTAGACCAATAGCTTATATGGTGAGTATTTCGGAGGCAGGTTCGTGCAAATGTAAGTGGCGCCGCGCAATCGGCTCTCATGCAATAGTCGGGTCAAAAGGTGTTGTTTACAAATAGGTGCTAATTTTTTCTTAGATATTACTACTATGGTTGCGAAATTCTCGATTTTTTCACTCACGGCTATTACACTACTATTGCTACTGTCGAGAGTGCTCGACAAGCCCCAGATTCCAAAAGTTTCTGAGAGTCGCTCATTCTGTGAACCACGACTCCCCAAAGACCCTATGGGGCTTTGGGGTTGGTGAAAGGAATAATGAAGACGAAAATGCAAACCACTATAGTATATTCGGGTTATCTAGGGATAATGGCAATGGAAAGAACGTGGAAATCACGGTAGTATATCGGGGGTTTACAGGGATAATGGAAAAGAACATGGAAGCGACCATAATACATTGGGGTTTTATAGGGATAAATGTAGGCTCTTGCCGGGCTTGGTTTCTGTTTCACACCACACGCCCATCATCTAGTTAACACAATCCAGCTACCAAGGCGTAGGATCGATCAATTGCACGAAAACATGAAAGCAACATTGATTTCTGTCTCCACTGCATAAAAACTGATATTCCCCATGTACTATAATGTCTTTTAACATGCTTTAGCATACTACAACATACTATGCTGTAGAAAATTATACTACTGTGAATAGTTAGTTTTATGACGTTGATAGACGCTCACCAGTCTTCCCGAGCAAAGTCCGGAAATGTTTTTCCCATTGCTGTACCCCCGCTCCCAGCCCGCCGCCCCCCCAACCCCCCCTCCCCAAACGAAGGAGTAAGCGTGTGTGGTTCAAGGTTTAGGAAGTTAGAGATGCTGTAGCCCTTATTCTAGATACCCTCTCAAAAAGATGCCGAATTTTGGACCTTATTTTGTGGAAAGCCTGATTGACGGGGTCCGACGCTATGAGGGCTATTACGAACAGGGTAGCCAGAAGAGCAAAGCCCATCCTAAATTTTAAGCCGTGAGCCGTGTGGAGTGAGCATGCCCGGACTGTTGTGTTGTGAGCCGAGGGGTGCGCGGTTTTTCCGGTAAAATTCAACGCGAATAATTTATATGTATACCAGTTACCTTAAATGCTTGCTTTTGATCTGGGATGTACCTGATGAACCCTATTTGTATCAACAACCCATCACTTGGAGAATTGAGGCCCTACTCTAGAGCACTTTGGGTGTGGTGGTACATGCTAGCCCTTCATAAGCATTCAGGAATCCTCAGCAACCCTCAGGCTTCCCAATGTTAAGCCCCAAGGACACTACCCTAAACCTTAAGCCCCAGGCATTAAACAAAGCACGCTAAGCCCTGGAACTCAGAGGATATTCACAGCATAAGCCGATACCACGACCAGGGATGGTGCTTCCGGGAGTTCAAGGCAGGGCATGGGCTCTGGCCTTTGGGGGTTTTATGCATGGATTGGATGTAGTCTAATTTCTTTGCTATCCAGATATGGTATAGCCCTAACGAGAGTAGTGTAGGGTGCAAGCTTAGGATTTCAATGGTGCAGGGCTTAGGTTTGTTTTCCAAGGATTGCAAGTTGGGCAGCTTGTTCTGGTCGCAGCCTGCAAGTTTAACGGCTTGCATTTAAGTTTTTAGGGTTTAGGATTTAGGGTTTAGGTTTTCTAGGGTTCAGGGTTTGCTCGTGGGTGTAGGGAAACGCAAATCCTTTGGAGGATCCCCTTTCTTCACAATTAAAGTGGAGGAGATCCCGACTGGCTCTCCCAAACTGAGTTCCGGTTCTGGCCTGCTAAGAGAAGTATGAGGCATCATTCATCCATTGGGGCAATGTTAGGGATCTATTGGGGGTTATATTGGGATAATGGACAATATATGGAAGCTGCTATTTAGCGTTTAGGGGTCAGGGTTCAAGGTTGAGGGTTCAGGGGGTCATAATATGAGCTACAGACTAAACTCTTTATTGAGGATATATAGGGGGTATTTTGGGGCTTATTCGGGGGGATATTACGAGTTTCGACTATAGCTCATATCACCTGCATCCGTGATGGTTACTTCAACATCCCTGCCCAAATGCTAAACTCGAAACCTTGAACCCTGAACTGCAACTGACACCTTGGACGGTTTTGTGACGTATACATTGAAACCCACAGCCCAACGCGCAAAAGCCTGGATCCTGAAACCCTGAATCCTCAAACCCTATTATTATTATTATGAGTATTATTGTTACTGTCGCTATCTTTAGTACTGCTACGGTTAATTTGCTTACTGCTCTTATTTGTTGTGCCTCAAACACTAGATCCTGCGACAAGGACCCTTTGGCTCTTCCGTATGCTCTCGCTTTCGAGCGATTCTGCGCACGGGGCAGTGGCGCGGACTTGCGCCCCATGGTGTTTTCGCGGTTTGGGGGTTTTGGGGTCTAAGGCATTATGGTTGAGGGTTAGAGGTATAACGGTTCAGGGGTACAGGGAACGAAGCTCCAGAGATTTACGCAGTTTGGGCAGTTAGGCTTGCAGGTGCATGGGGTCTCAGGTGGTTCGCTATATCGAAAAACTCACCAGGCCTGGACAACCCAGCATCCAATCCAGAAACTGGATGAAGCCTTAAACCCTAAACCCCTAAACCCCTAAATCCTTCATATTTTGGCAACCCAGCCTACACGGCCTTCTTAGTGATGAGATGGTATCCGTGACTTGAAGACAGAGCACATGCTTGTGCAAAGCATTGAAGATGAGTCCAACTTGTTCAATTTACTTGCTTGCAATCCCAGGCCTTCCACCCAACCCTAAACCTTGGGTACTGTTCCCCCCCAGCAACAGTCTATATTAGGGGTCCTGTTAAGGGCTATATATAACTGTATTATGATTCTTATCCAACTGTTACTGAGGGGGGGGGCCAGTACCCAACCTAAACCCTAAAATTCAGAGTCCCTGCGGATGCAGGAGCAGTTCCCCTTTGGAGAGATTCTGGGGAAGTATGATTCCGATGATGTTGAAGGGTCTGTGCCCAAACACCTGCTCTACCCTGCCTGTCAACTTTTCTTTTTCAGAGGGATCTTCCTAAGGTTAAGGGAATAGATTCCTGAAAGGCAGTTTATCTATGGGAGTATTATAGGGGTATTATGAGGATGCTAGATGTTAGGAGTTTACACGATAGCTCACATAAGGGTATGATGAAGGTCCTTAAGCAGCTGCATTTCTCCGACACTTACCGTTGAATTTCCAGATCCCTGAGCATGCCTGAACGCTGAGTTTGTTCTGGGCTTGTACTGGCTGGTTTTGTATTGTCTCGGCATCGGCTTGAATCATAAGCCCTCAATCTTGTACCCTGGCCCAGGTACTTGAATGTGAACTACTTGTGATCACTCTCCATGTCCTACACAAAGCTCCTGTGCCCATTTGTTTTTGGACCCCTGCGTTCGGCCAAAAGCCGAAAGCCATGGACCACACCGCCGAGACCCTGAGACTCCATACCCTGAACCTCCTGTGGTCAGGATAGGTGATTGGGGTTATCGTCCTCTGTTTTGGGAGACATAAAATAGGCCTAGAATCAACAAGTATTCTAGAGTTGGGTCCATGTGAGCCATGGTCTAAACTCCTTAAAGGGGGTTCTATAGGGGATTATATAGGGGACTACTATATGGGCTATTAAGGGGGATGCTAGGAGTTTAGATTATAGCTCATACAGGCCCATCCCCCTGGTTTGCCATGGGTCCAATCCAGTACTTGACATCCGAGGCCCTGGAGATGGCCTAGGGCCTCATGGGGTCTTCAGGCGAGATGCTTTAGCATCTAGGTGATTTTATGTGATATTTATATATGTTTAATACTGTACGAATTTATGCACCCCTTTAAGGGTTGGTACATATCTTGTATTGTGGGATCCACCGCCTGAGCAAGAAATCTCTAGTCTGAATCTTGAATGGAATCCTTTGTGGCCAATTGATGCTAAACTCCGAGCCAGGAATCTGCCATGCATCCGAACCCTGAACCGCAAACGAACTTAAATTAAGTTACTGTAATGGGTATATATGAGCTATAGTCTAAACTCCTTCAGGGGGGTCATATAGGGGATTATATAGGGGACTACTGCAGGGCCTATGAAAAGGGGTACTAGGAGTTTAGACTATAGCTCATATGGTCTCCCCAATATAGTAACTGAAAAAAACTTCCTCAACAGCAGCCCAGAAAAAGCACTGCCAGAGCTTGTGGGCCGAAGGAATGGCACCTCAGCCATACGGAGGTCGTGGAGCTCCCAGAGGTGGCGGCCCCTGCCCCCAGTCGAAGACTAAGGAAAGTCATATGAGCTATAGTCTAAACCCCTCAATGGGGGGTTTTATAGGGGAATATATAGGGGATTACTATAGGGGTTATTGAGGGGGATACTAGGAGTTTAGACAATTGCTCATATAGGGTTACTTTGGGGGTTATATAGGGAGTATATGAGGGTTATCTAGGGGTTATGTAGGCGCATAGGGGGGGTATGTAGGGGTTCTGCGTAGCGTGTCACATTCCAAGACATGGTGTTGCTATCATAATTTTGAAATCTGGTTTGGGCACATGTACCTCAGGTCTTCCTTTCTACTGGCAATGCCAATGACAGGGTTTTTGCAGCATCATACTTGCCCCTGTAGGGTACAGGCGGGGTGGTAGCCAGTTTACGCTTGAAACAACGCCCCGACCACAAGCTCCTAGGAACAATTGCCACAGCCGGCTCGGGCCTAAACTCACATTCCGTGCATGCTAGCCAGGTGTACACTTCAAATCGGCCTTACGTTTTGGAGTTTCAGAGCTTCTTAAAATCGCCAGCTAGAGTCTATGCAGACCTCATAAAAAACTGCTAGGAAATCATCCATTTTAGCGTGAAAGACAGTTACGATGGTGATCATTTCGAGGTGTAGGTAGGCTTTAGAGTCTAGCCTGCATTAATTTTGACATTGGCTGACTCCCTGAACCTAAGAACGCCTAAAATCGTAAATCTCGAGCCTAAATTTGACTCGCAAGCAGCATCCGCCTGCCTATTTCATCATCATCATCATCATCATCTCGCGTGAGAGCCCACAAAACCATGAACTTCTGACTTAGCCGTCGTTTACAGCAGGAAATTCCAATTGTTTCCAGACCCGTCAATCGAATCAGGCTGACAACTGCTTACCAATCCTTTCGGGCCTATGGTTTGAGATCTTCCCTGATGTTGCACGATTCAGGCCACGGAGTCCTTTCAGGTGCACAGGTGTACGCAAGCTGCGTTCATGGCCCGATTTTAAACAAAATCTTAGCCCCTGAATTCCAATCCTCCAGCCTATCCAGACCCTAGGAGGATCCCTCTGAGGTTATAGTCCCCCTTAAGTAGATAGAATATGGGGTAGATCGGGATCTTATTATAATATACCCAAAGCCATATTCTATCTGCTTAAGGGGGACTATACACCCTAAACCCTAAACCCTAAATAGTGGTTTCCATCTCATTTTCCATTATCCCTATATAACCCCAATATAACCCTAATATTCTACCCACAGGCCATATTCTATCCCAAGGTACAGAACAATAGAGGTCCCATTCTTCCTTAGTCCAGGCCATGGTTTCTTTTGGGGGTGCCCTGAAGCTCTAACTCAAACCGCAGATCTTTCCAAACAGCTCATTTTGAAGGCCCAAATCCCTAAACCCTAAACCCAAGTCTTTAGATTGCTATAGTCCCACTTAAGTAGATAGAATATGGCTTTGGGTATATACTAATAGTAAGATCCCCATATACCCCATATTCTATCTACTTAAGGGGGACTATAACCTCCGAGCTTGCGGAGCAGGAGTTAGACTCTCGCGATGATCTGAAACTTCCCGCGCGGTGGCAGGTGCTCCTTGTGTCTGGAAGTTGAGGCTGCAAGATGAGGGTTTAGGGTTTAGGGTTCAAGGTTGCATCTAATGGAAACTAACGGGATTATAGGTGTTATATTGGGATAAAATTGGGGTTATATTGGGGTTATATAGGGATAATGGAAAAGAAAATGGAAACTATCATGTAGGGCTTTGGGGTTGAGTGTTTAGGGTTTAGGGTTGAATTTATCCAACTTGCTGTTATCCAACGGGAGGAAAAGCATGGATGGATGAGGATTGTGGAGGTAAGCAGGCAGAGGAAATTGTATCAGACTAGTCCAGGCAGATCCCTCGTGATGACCAGGCGCACCCGTCGCATCACGTGTGCATAGACTCAACAAGCAAGAAAGGTTCCATGGTTTGAGTAGCCCGGAGACGTTTCCTGCCAAATAGGTGCAGGGGACAACAGGAGGCAGGTATTAGTCAATTTCCTGGGGGGCTGCTAAGGAACTAAAATTAAGCTACTAAAGAGAGGAAACTTACTGTACACCTGTATTGTGGTAACTTAATTGAAGGTTCTCAACAGCAACCCAGTTTCTCGCAGGTGCTGTTTCTCCGGGACGTATACTGCTATTGTGCCGGCCTCAGGTTCGCCAGGTACATGGTAGCAACCTCATCCGACCTCTCCACATTTTGATGTATGTGTAAGGTAGCCCCAAATATGGTTTAATATCAAGTCTTGCAGGGTTTGGCCAGGTCTTTGCGAACACAAAGCTAAGAACCTCAGTTTGGCAAAATAACACCACAAAACGGGAACCAGGCGTCATCTCTAGTGCTGCAGCCGTGTTACAGCGTTGTTAGTCATGTCTACAAGGCCACCCTTGATTCGTAAGCCCTGGGCCTATATCCCAGGGATGTTGAGCTGAGGCCAAACCTTTCATGCTTTCTCGAAGGACATCTGTGCTCCAATAGTTTAGAACGAGACATCGGGGTTGTACGGGACCAAAGCCAAAACTCTACCCTAAACCCTAAACCCTGAACCCTAAACCCTAGACCCCTAAACCCCTAAACCCCTAAACCCCTAAACCCCTAAACCCCTAAAACCCAAAAACCCCTAAACCCCTAAACCCCTAAAACCCCTAAACCCCTAAACCCCTAAAACCCCTAAACCCCTAGACCCCTAAACGGGCATCGACTTCCAGCTACCCCAGGCAAGTCGGAGGGTACCTTTCAGCTCAACTTCACAGAGCTCGAGCGACTTAGCTCAATGGGCTGAGCCCTATGAAGTTTAGGATTTAGGATTTAAAGGGTTTAGGGTTTGAGATTTAGGGTGTAGGAGTTAGGCTTAAAAGGTTTAGGGTTTAGGATTTAGGGTTTAGGATTTAGGGTTAAAAGGTTTAGGGTTTAGGATTTAGGGTTTAGGACTTAGGGTTTAGGCTTCGGGGTTTAGGTTTGGGATTGCTGTAATGGAGTTGGAGCACGGAGGTTGGATAACTTATGCTGATTCTTTTCGTGTATAGGTTTTGTGCTTGTGGGATGCTGATGTTCTAAGCTTACCTGGTGTTGGCCGTATGAAGGAAAGGAAAAGAAACAGCAAGCTATTACTATATGATCGGGGGCTATACAATGATTACTGTAAGGATCCATTCCTTCATTCCTTGCTAGCCAGAGATAAGTAAGGTTCTAGCTCATACTTGATGTAAGTTCTAGGGCCTTAAGTTTAATGCGGGTCCCGCCCCAGCCTTTCCCAGAATTGTTGCTGGCGAAGTCTGGGGCTAGTTTGGGAAGGCCACTGTGGGATCTTGACTTGTATTTGGTAGTTGCCCAAAACAAGCCCCAACATAGATCCAAAAATATTGTAATCCTTACTATAGGTACCCTAAAAAGATACCCCGAAT
The DNA here is from genome assembly GCA_905231905.1 of Symbiodinium pilosum. Lineage (NCBI taxonomy): Eukaryota > Dinophyceae > Suessiales > Symbiodiniaceae > Symbiodinium > Symbiodinium pilosum. The sequence continues at coordinate 19,088 of CAJNIZ010043903.1, forward strand.
TTGGGAAACCCCCATTTGGGGGAGGACATGCTTTTTGTGAGTACAAGTGTAAGGCCAGCCAGAACAGCAAGAATGACTTGATTGACATCCACACACTGCATCAGACAACGAACTTAGTGGCCATAAGGTAGGATTTGGGCCGGATGCATCTGTGAAAATCTGACATTTGTGATACCTGAAACACACATGACGGGAGGCTTTCGGTCTGAAATTCTGATGGCTGGATGTGGGAGATTGCCTTGGTGGATGTTCCGCAGAGAATCCATGGATGTCTGAGCCTGCGCACCCTTTTGTTAAATGTCAGAGGGCCGACGGCACGCTTACCGGTTGGTCCGTAGGGACCTTGCACGTTTGGAAGCTCCGTTAGTCCCATGGCCTCTTTGTACAGTCCTGTGTATGGATTGGACATCTTGGACTACGTAGACTGTAAGCTGCTTGTAGTGGCCTCAGTACCACGAGGCTTGAAAGAGCACCCAAGCTAATCCCTAAACCCTAAACCCTAAATCTCAGTTGTTGAAGAATGGGCTGTGCCCTGCCTTGCAAGGCTATAGGCCAATGTTTTCGAGAAGCCTGAATGTAGATAAGTTCCTTAAAGGGGTTAGATGGGGATAGTGTAAGGATTGTAGGGGTTATTTAGGGGGACACTAGGAGTCTAGACCCCAAACCCTAAAGAGACTATGGCTCATGTTAAGGGGTATACTAGGAGTTAAGACTATGGCTCAAGGAGTAGGCCCTAAGTAGTAGTTTCCATTGTATTTTCCATGATCCCTATATGACCCACTTCTCTTAATTTGCCAAATCCTATCTGCAGTTTCCCTGCATTGCTTTTGGAAAGCCCCAGCGAACTAAAGCTCGACACCTACTGGTACTTAAGGAGGAGTGAGGGAATGAATATAGGTACCATTGTAGGCGTGTACGTGGGGATTGGATAGGAATTATCGTAGGTCTCCACTCCCCCACTCTCCCTTAAGCACCAGTAGGTAGGCCAATGTGGAGACGATGTCCAAAACCCTCAGCCCTAAACCCTAAACCCTAATTTCTGAAGGTACGGGCTACAGCGGAGTTTGACGCCCGATCTGTGGGATCTGGTCACTCGTCTTTTCCCTTAACTGGGTTGCTGTTAAGGAACTCAAATTAAGTTACCATACTGGGCATGTATATATACATATATAAAGTATATAGGGTTCAGGATTTAGGGTTTAGGGTTTAAGTTACCATGATAGGTGTATATATATATATATATCTATAAAATGGCAATAAATGTGGTTTCCCCAATATAGTAACTTAAATTAAGCATCTCAACAGCAACCCATCTGGTCTTGAGGTTGCGAAGGATCGCAGTGATAAGAGCTATAGGACTAGACCCAAATGGGCTATTCCCAACTTTTAGGGTTTAGGGTTTAGCCCTTTTGGTTACAGATTATATTACGGCACCTAATATTTAGGGGTACCCAAACTGGACCCTAATTTTTGAGAACTACTCAAATACGGGAGCGCGCATGTTCAGAGATCGTGGCGGATTTTTGTCACCTGCTGTAGTGACAGGGTTTAGGGCTAGGGGGAATGAGATAATGGATTCCTTTTGTGAACTCGATGCATGATTATATTGCCCTTCTTAAGCTTCTGAAACCCATTTCCAAGTCTCCATCCCCTGTTTGGTTGAGTCCATGCCTTTGGCCTTACGGGTTAAAAGGTGAGGGTTTCTTTCCCGGTGCTTCTCCAACATCTACGGGCCAGCAGCTGCAATCCAGATGACAAACCAAGAATTTGACCTGCGTGGCCGTCCTGTATGTCTGGATGAAATGATGTTTCTTCTGATGCAGGCGGTGCAGATGATGTGATGACGAAGATGCACCACTTTTGGGTTGCGAAAGGTCGGTGTTCATCCAATTCTCAGCAAGAGGGCACGAACTACAAATTGCTTCTGTTTGATGTTCATGAGGCAAAACCTGCTATTGCTCCAAATCGAGCTACCCTAGTAGTCCTGGATGGCCAGGTTTGCTCGTAATGCCCTTAGAAGAGTGTGGATAGGGTACCCCAATCCATATTGCTTTCCAAAGGAGCTACCATTTTCATGGGTGGGGGGGCAGCAACAGGCCCGAACCCCAGTATCCCAAGAAGACCAGCCCCAACTGCAACCCTGCGCCTCTAAAGCTTACTATATAAGCCAGCATAGTACTTTCCATTTTCTTTTCCATTATCCTCGTATAACCCCCCCATATAAGCTAAATATTGCCTTTATATACCCGATATATCCGGACAACTCAGGTTCTGGACTCTAAATTACTAGGAGCTGCCGCAGTTTTGGTCTAAGAGGCCCGGATGCGCAGAAACGAAGCACAAAATCCTATCCTCATGCGCTTATAAAACCAGAACTGATTCCTCATGCGTGCCTTCATTTCGACTTCGTGGTCCGCGCCTCCTTACAAAGTTCCCAACCTCCCAGACAAGGTCCCTTGTTCCTTGGGTTGCCAGTCTGGAAATCATGCCCAAACCTAAAAAAGACACTTAAACCGTAAACCCTAACACCAAAAGCCCTAAAACCAAAACCCTAAACTAAAAACCAAAACCCTAAACATTCAGAGAGGCTGCATAGCAGTGAGAGGGTGGAGGCTCCCTCTAAAGTCACGTAGAGTTCCACTCTAGCATAAATTTCCCAAAATTAGGGGTACCTTATGATGAGGGTTCTGGTATTTTTGGGTCTATATTGGGGTCCCTTTATTTTGGAAAACTATCAAATCCTAAGCCAAGAATGGGCTCCCCAAACTCACAAGATCCCCAAAAAATCTTCTACTACTTCTGCTGCTACTGCTACTACTGCTACTACTGCTACTACTGCTACTGCTACTACTGCTACTGCTACTACTACTGCTACTTCTATTACTACTACTATTATTACTA
>CAJNIZ010043904.1:11895-33130 GCA_905231905.1 Symbiodinium pilosum
AAACCCTAGGCCCTAGACCCTAAAACCCAAACCCTAAACCCCGAACCCTAAATCCTAAGCCAAAATGTTCACCGAGTTTCCGGCGTCAAGTCAACCGCTGGATCTCCCATCTTCCTCATCACGGTGGATCCGATTGAGACAGTTACCTGAGAAGTTTCTAATTGGGGTTAGGGACAAATTGAATTGAGGGTGTACGGTTAAGTTGAAGGTCAATGGGTGAGGGTTTAGGGCTACCATAGGGGAGGATCAAACAGAACATAAGACGCAACATGAAATGGGAAGTGGATTTTTTGTGGTGTTCTTGAGGATGTTAAGCACCTGAAGATGGATTTCTGCTAGAGGGAGGTTATCTGCTTTACTAGGCCGCTTAGGGATTCAGGGCTAGAGTTTAGGGGTTAGGGTTTAGGGTTTAGGGGTTTAGGATTTGCGGTATCATATACCCGTATTAGGGTAACTTGGCTTAAGTTCCTCTCAACCCTGCCAGGTTACGTAGAACGCAATACTGTGCACCATGGGTGGTGCAACTCCAGTCGCTTGGATGACGAAAAGAACGAGCATGAAGCAATCTAGCACTAACGACCAGAGGCTGGCAATCCTGAGTTGATCGGGAACTTCAACTAAATGACCATCATTTGGAGATATAGAATACATATATATATATATGTATACATATACTAAACCCTAAACACTAAACTCGACAGAGAGAAAGAGAGAGAGAGAGAGAGAGAGAGAGCAAGTATGAGGGCTCCTTGCTGTTGCCGGATGCTGGCAATCCTATGTTGCTCGGGACTTAAGCTGACTTACCAGCATATGGATACATGATCAGTTACAGGGTTTCCTTATGGAGAATAATTGAACGTCAGATCCTTAAGCCTAAACCCTGAAACCCTTAGGGATAAGGGTTTAGGGTTTAGCCGCAAACTCAAAACCCAAAACCCAAAACCCTTAGTAGCCCAGACTCTCTTGTAGAGAGCTACGCCGGCGTTGATGCACGTGCTTCTCAGCTGCCGCACTAACCTGGGTTGCCGTTAATCGGGTTTAGGGTTTAGGTTTAGGGTTTCATAACGTTTTGAATTTTGTTACTGTGATACGGAAACCCATTCTTGACTATATACCCGAATTATGGTAACTTAAACCCTAAACCCTAGACCCAGGAACTGCTTCCACTCCGAAGGTGAACTTCGACAACAAGCGGCCATAGAACTGGCCTTAGTTATGGTTTAGGGTATAGGGTTAGTTCATCTTGCCAGCAGAAGAAAAAGGATCTCTTTGCAGATGTAAAGTAAAATAAGGTTTAGGGTTCCGGGTTCAGGTTTAGGGTCAACCCTAAACCCTAAGCTCTTGAACCGTACCCAGCACCTCCAAAAACGAAAAGGGGGGATCCTTTTTGATTGACCCAGTGGCATTCACCAACGAAACCACTGGTCATCTTCCTGGGTTGCTGTTAAAGAGCTAAACGATGTCTTTCATAAAAGGGCATTTTTTGTAACCAATAGGGTTTCCTAACTTTGGTAGCCAATTTAAGTTACTATAGTAAGGACACATGGTAAATCATAGGGCTTCCTAACTTTGGTAAGTGAATTTAAGGTCCTGAAGAATCCTTAACATCCGCCCAGCTGCAAGGTGCGTTGTGTCCAGCTGTGCAATGCTGTAAGCCCATAGGCGCAGATGATTATTTGCCCGGCCACAGCCGGAGACAACTGAAACCCCACCATCGAGGTATCCATTGTGGACGCAAACAGCCAAAAAGCTGCTCTGATCCTCTTGTTGAGGAAGCTTGAAAAAGCTGGAATGGGGATCCGAATCGACACATGGATCCTTGAGGACAAAAGGCTACGGTCATGGATGAATGAAGATGATTGAGGAGCAAGAGATTATATGAGCTGCGGTCAATATTTCCTACATAATTCAAGACATGGGTTCCTCATAAGGGGCTACACTAAACCCCAAACCCATGACCCTAAGCCCTAAATCCTAAACCCTTAACCCTAAACCCTAAACCCTATACTAAACTACAAGAGGGAACTCTATGCACACTGTTACGGGTCCCCTAATAAAGCTAATATTGACAGTAGCTTTTATCCTAGGGACTCTCAGGACCCCCACTACCTGGTACCCCACTACCCATTTAGACCCAAATGCAGAAGGAATATGAGCCATTGTCTAGACTCCCCTTAATAACCCCTACAGGAGTACCCTATATAACCCCATATATAAACCCCTTTCAGGAGTTTAGATTATAGCTCATATGGCCTCAATAGTGGTGGGGTACTAGGTAGTGGGGGTCCAGGGAGCTCCCTAAACCCTAAACCATTTTATCGACCCTAGACCCTAAACCGTGCATTTGTATTAAGGGTTTGGGGCTTAGGGTCATCAGTGGCGACTCCTCGTTATGTCATGAAGACTGCTGGGCAGAAATGAGTAGCCCTAAGCCATACGTCTTAACCACAACACCACATGAGCCATGGTCTAAACTCCTAGGATCCTCCTTAAATAATCCTCAAACCCTAAACCCTATATATATATATATCTAACTCTCTTCAACGAGTTCGGACCCTAAACCTTCAATCCTGCACCCTAAACAACAGGGCGTCATAGAATCCCCTATAACCCCCCTGTACGGAGTTTAGAATATGGTGAACATGGGGAATTCCCCAAATTAGGGGTACGAGTTTGGGGGTCCCTATAGTAAGGAGTACACGTAGTGTTTTGGGGTCTACATTGGCGTTCCCCTATTTCGGGAAACTACCACATCCCTGCTTGGATGTTTTTTCAAGCAGCACGCAGGCACGCAGCCGTAAAAACTTTTAGGCTCTAGGGTTTAGGGCTTGTAGAAACCCGAGGGATCTACGTTAGGGGTTTAGGGTTTATAGGGATTATAAGGTTTAAGGTTTAAGGATCACAGAGGGTTGCCAAGAGTCTCTACTCGGGGTTCTTGTCGAGGTACTGTTGTTTTTAGAAACTGTTGCTTGCGCTCTGGCTGCATTTATTCTACTCACGCCTTCACTTGAAATGCCCGCAAACCCACAGATCTACGCGAGTGACATGGTTCCAAACAGCGCTGTATAAGTCCAATCAGAGGAAACCGCAAACCTTCCAACCCTAAACCCCAGACCCTAAACCCTAAACCCCAAACCCTAAACCCCAAACCTTAAATCCCAAACCCGAGGAGTTACCTTCAGCCCCAGAGCTTCCACTTGAATGGCAACGCCGTCAAGAATCTTGAAAAGCACGCGGCATCTTGAACTAGAACTCGGGTTTAGGGTTCAAGGGTTTATGGTTTTTTGGTGGTTTAGGGCGTGGGGTTTAGGACTTGCGGAAATTCGTTAACTCTGTCTTGGGTTTAGGTAGGATCCTGCGCCCATCCACTAACGGTCTATGATAGGAGGCATACAATGGGCTCTCCATAGTTATATTCCCAGGGAGCCCGATATAGTTTGATTAAGGACTTCACCCTAATTCATACGAAGGGTCCTAGCATTTAAGATATATTCCTTAATCAAACTAAATTGGGCCCCCCTCTGAACCCTAAACCCTGACCCCTAAACCCCCTGAACCCTAAACCCCCTAAACCCTTAACCCCGTATTATGGAGCTGTTAATGACTGGGGCAGTATCCAAGGTTAGGGGCTCACGGAAATTCTCCTGCACTTAACAATATCCAGGGTACAAGCGGCTCTTACCGCCCAAGCTTAAAGGTTTAGGGTTCAGTGTTTGGGGTTTCGGGTTTAGTGCCTAGGATTGAGTTAGGGGTAGGTCATTTCCCCTTACAGGAACCATCCTTCCAGGGGTCTTGTTAAGGGGCCATTAGAAGTCTTATTGCGCAAGCAACTATTATTGTAAGGGTGTTTGACCTAAGGTGTATGATATGCCCTTCCAAACTGACATGGAACCCCCAAAAAGGCCCGGTGAAGACTACTGTCTTTACCATTGCGGACGCTAAGCCCTAGACCCTAAACCCCAATTTTGGTTTGGGCAGGGGGCAGGAGTAAGGCTTTGGCTTCAAGGTTGTAAGTCTCGAAGATAGCATGCGGGAGTTTCTTTAATTTATGCAACCCCTATGACATGTGGGGTTTAAGGCTTATGGTAGCCTATATGGTCTTCTTAAGTAAGCACCCAGCCCTAAACGAAAAAAAACATAAGTAGACCCCACACCCTAAACCATGTTCAGACAAGAGTCAGCGCAGCCCGAAACGCCTCCCATGATTGGGAGCTGCCCGCTGCGCGACACGCGGCCAGTCTACTGTAGTTTGGCCCTCCCCCTAACAACCACGGAGCCTAAGCCGGACCTTATTCAAGTGGACCGAAGTTTGTGTACGGAATTTTCGGGCTGCACGTCTGCTTGGGAGAGTGCAGAGCCCTTTCGGTGTGGTGCTTTGGAGGTATTTTCTGGCAACTTAACGAATAACATGAGGGTTGCTTTGGAGAGTCTAGGGGGCAGGTTTTCATCACCCTGGACCCTGAAACCCTAAACGTAAGGTCAACTACCAGGCTGGTCTATCTGAACCCTTGAAACCCTAAAGATGCACCAAATGGGTTGTTCGCAGAATTATGACCCCTTTTTGGCTATACCTCATATTTAGGGGTACCAAGAGGGAACCCTAATTGCGCGAACCCAACCCCAAATTACCCTAAACCCTAAGCCCAAAAACTCTAAACCCCAAACCCTAAACGCTGAACACTAAAGTACAACGCCAAACCTTAAACCCTAAACGCTAAACCCTGAAGTACTATAAATTAAACCTTAACCCCAAACCCTACATATCTAATCCTTCAAGTTCCCTTTGGGCATCTTGGAAAGGATGTGTTGCAAGCTTGGAATGGCTGCGCACAAATCAATGTATCGGTAAAGCTGGCTCAGGGCTTAAGGTTTGGGGCTTGGGGTTTAGGGTTTAGGGTTTGGGGTTTAGATTGGGGTGCCTCTCAAGGTCTTGTGAAGTTGTGTAAGTGGGTTGTATTATGAGATTTGAGATTTCCGAAACAATTTTTTTGGTGCAAAAAAGAAACATTGCCCCCCTACCGTATGCCCTAAACCCCAAAGCTAAACCCCAACCCCTGTTTTTGGAAACTCCCAAATCAGCTTGTAGAGAAGTTCGCAAGCCAGTGTCAACTCATAGACAAGGGTTATACAAATACGGTTGAAGGTTTCGGCTTTAGGTTTTAAGGTCTAGGGTTTAGGGTGGCGAAACAAGCAAAATGGTTTCCAAACATATGCATCGTTCTGACTCTGGACGCGGAAAGTTGCAAAGCTTCTGTACGGACGAACCTATGCCCGCTGAACATGAATATCCTCTCTACAGGCACCTCAAAACTAGACCTTTTTCCCTGAACCCTAAAACCCTAAAACCTATACCCTATACCTTTAACCTCCCCACCCCAAAACATGCATTCATTGAGATATACCGTCAAGGGCACGCTGACTTTAGGCTTGTAGTAGGCTTATACGTGGCGGGTTTAGGGTTTAGGGCTTAGGGAACCTAGATGCGTAGCACGGCCATGCAATGCTGATATGGGGAGAAACTACCCAGCTGGAAATTCTCTTCGACTTGCTGATGCCTTTCGGTATAGAATCCTCCAATTGAGGAAGGAAATAACCCAATAGTGTCCAACGTGTTGCAACTGTTGTGACGCCCTTGTCAGGAAATCATGAATTTCAGCGGGGCAGGTGATTAGTAGCTGAAATCGGGGGAACTCATGTACTAGACTCATGTTCTGAATCCGAACAACCTAAAAACTAAACACTAAACTCTAAACCCCTGAAACCCTAGCTACTTACTACGTTTCTCCGGAGCCTCCAAAGCCTAAGCTTTTTGGAGGATCCCTCCCCTCACGACCTCACGTAGGGGCCAGAAATGCTTAGAGAGTAGGAATTAGGGTTTAGGTTGGCGTTTGCATCAGAGTTCTGTGACCATGGTATCAATCTGAGATCTCCTTCCGAATTTGGAAATTAAATTTCTGCACACACACATATCCCTACGGAGCCCTTTATTCACTCACCAATAACCCATAATGAAACCCTACATTACATGAGCCGTTGTCCAAACTCCTAGCATCCCCCTGAATAACCCCTATAATACTCCCCTATTATCTATAATCCCCTATATAACGCCCTTAAAGGAGTTTAGACTGGCTCACATGAGTATCATGAGGGAACCATACTCATAACCTTTCAGGCATCCTATATCTGAGCCAAGAACCCTAAACCTGAGCCCTGAACATATACTTGGATCCCTATAATAGTCCGTACATAATCCCCATATACATACCCCTGGCCTGTAATGGTACCTACATTCACTCCCCCACTCTCCCTTTAGCCCCGAAACCCTAAACCCATGCTAGCCGCGGTATTTTGTTCGTTTCGCCCGTGCGAAGGTTGCTTTGGAGCAGGTGGACGACTCGGCGCAGACTTTCTCATGAACAGCATGGCAGTGTTTCAATAGCGCGTAGAATTTAATATTCAGGTATTGGGGCTGGGGATTTCGTATGCGGATTTTCGGTTCAGGGCTTAGCTCTTGGAATGTACGATTGTGTATTAGGGTTTTGGGGTTTGGGGTGCCTAGGGTTCGAGATTTGAAGGCTCCAGGGACTGGGTTTCTCAAAATTGGTAAGTTTTTGTGCATCTCAGAATATAAACCAAAGAGGACGCAAGAGACTAGAATGGTGGTGTGCCTTCGAGAATATGAGTTCGCTGTTGAACAGCGGCGCAGGCGAAAGGCTAGAACCTGGGATTTAGATCTTCATCATCACTGGAGCCTAAACTCTAAACCCATTTCTAGTGCTTTTCCCAATACCCCGCGTACAAGTCCCAACCCTCGACTTGGCAGTTTCCTTGAATAGGGGGACTCAACAATAGACACCAAAACATTATAATCCTCATTATTCAATCATGAGGATTATAGTGTTTTGGTGTCTACGTTACTGGGACCCCCACCCTACATAACTCTTTGGTCAGCGCCTTCCGAGGGTCTGCGTTTGGAATTCTTTGGAGCTGGTTTCAAGAGTAATGGCGGGATCGGATGCGGGTGCTTAGCATTCAGACTTAATTGGGGGTAAGCCAACTTATGACAATTGATCTCGGATGAACTCTACACAAATGTGTCCACACTGCCTGAGAAGTCATCCCCTATCCTTAACCCTAACCTCAAACCGCCTATACGAAAAAGTGTTGTGTGCCGAAGCTCCCGCAAGAATGCATCCGTATTAATGCCCAGCTGGCAAAAAATGAATGGGGCTTAGGGTTTAAGATGTAAGGTCTGGAACGAACGTAGAGCTCAGGGCTTAGGGTTTAGGGCCGAGTTTATTACAGAGCCATCATATGGGATGAGGGCGCTTCACAAAGCAATTTGCGTAGAAAATCCTTACCAAGGATGCCCAACAACTCCCCTTTCCCCAAATCCCTAAACCCTAAACCCTAAACCCTAAAAGGTTGATCCTGATTTTGAAAAGCCGCAGCCGAGCTGCCCGAGTAGCAACTGTAAGTCGCGTAAGCTTCTCGCGATTTCGCGATAGTCGTTCCAAGCGGGTTCGTGGAAAGTGCTTACAACCCTCTGAGTCTTGAGAAACCCCAAACCTGAACCCCAAACCCCGTATAAACTGTGCAACCTAGCGCCGGTGCAGAGGTCTGATGCTCACTTGGAACGTTTTCCAAACCAACCCCTCTACCCTAAAGCCTTAGACCCTGACATTCCTTGGGCTCAGAAGCTTAAAGCTTGCTATGTAAGTTAGTAGGGTCTAGGGTTTGGGGTTTAAGGCGTCTTGCTGCGTGGCGGCTGGAGACACTATGCAGAAATGGCGCCCCAACACCGTGTGGGGGGTGGGGGGATGGGGGGTGCGGCATAGCTTGCGACGGCAGATCTCTCATGCCCAACAAACCTAGAATCTGTATGTTGGTTTATTCTTCCTACTCGGGCTAATCCTCAAAGTTCCCACCTTCCTTTCAACTTGCGGAATGAAACTTGTACAGCCGGCCTCCATGGGGTTTCGAGGACCCTCCAAGGCGCCTCAAGAGGACCTTCAGGGGCCTCCAAAGGCTCGAGAGATTTGTTTCTCCAGCTAGACGACTGGGAGGGGGGGGGACACGGAAATGTTCAGCCAGGGGTCTCGGGGCCTTCAAGGGGCCTCCAAGGCCGCAGGGTAGTTTTCAGGTTTGGCACTGTTGCTTTAGGGATCCTAGGCTTGGCTGCACCCTCACTGGAGGTGCAGCTCACACTCTACTCAACGCTTTAGGCCTGCATAGCAGCTCCAAGCGTTTGTGAGTGACTGCTGGATATAGATCTGGGTCCAGGCACCCTGGAAAAGGGTGCACATGGCCTTAGCAAGCCTGGGTGGGTATTTAGGGTTTGGGGTTGAGGGTTGGTTTAGGGTAAGGTTTGGGGTTGAGGGTTAGAGGTTAGAGGATCCAAGTATGTAGATTATACCATCAATGTTAATTGTGATGGCACTGTTAAGCGTAGTCGTAATCGTAAAATAAATCATGCCGGCACATGGGCGAGGTGCTCTCAAGTAGAGGCCTTCCTGACTCGATATCCTTCTGTAGTCCCTTTTTCATGTTACGGGCAGATGGTCCCTATATTTCCCCTAGATAACCCTAGTTTCCATGTCATTGTTCATTCTCTTGTTCTGTGTAATTCTCCATTACTAGGGTTGAGATCTGCTGCACCGTGGCCCCTAATTAAACCCTGCAAACCCTACACCCTAAGCCCAAAAAAACCCTAAACCCTAAACCCGTAATCCCCGGCAAACTACAGGGATGATGCGACCTTCACTCACTACCTGGTCCTTAGGGGAGCGAAGGAAGGGAATGGACTCGCTACCTGGGGATTACGCAGGGACTAGAGGGTTTTAGAGAAACCTTGCATACTAAACCCCAGATTCCCAAACCCTAAATCCCTAAACCCTAGCGATTCACTCCCCAGCAGGCCAGGCCCTCCAGCACCAGTCAGTTGCTCTAAAGGATAGTCTAACAACCCCTACCAATTGTTTGCTGTTTAGGGCTTGGGGTGTAGGGTAGTTTAGTGGGATAGCCTAACAACCCTACCCATGTTTGGGCAGCTATAGGGACATTCAGGGCGCGGTTTAGGGTTTATGGGGTTATATTTATAGGGGTTCAGGGTTTATAGGGTTTATAAGGTTTTTAGGGCTTACAGGGTTTATAGGTTTAGGTTTCTGGGTCCACCTTGAAGATTCCGCACAGGCCATTATTCGATAAAGCAGATCATATGAACTACAGTCTAAACTTCTAGGTATTCCCCTTAATAACTCCCATAATACTCCCCTACATAATCCCCTAATCAACCCTCTTCTAAGGACTATAGACTATAGCTCTCTTGTAAACTACGCTCAACCCTCACACACCGACAGTCCCTTGAAAGGGCGTCTCCGGGAATACCAGGGCGAGTTACAACATATTTGATGGACTTTTTGTACAGCGGCTTTGGTTCTTAGTCGCACAGTCGTTCTTGAAACATATTTGATATAGGTAGCATTCTAAACCCTAAGCCCTAAACCATGTAGGGATTCGTAGAGGAGTCCAATCCCCTAGTTTGTACTAAGCACGGGTACGAAGCTATACGCTCAGCAGTTTTCAAGGTAGGTGTTGAGGGTTTAAGGCTTAGGGCTTCGGGGTTAAGAGCCTACCCAGAACCTCCTATGTGTTTCCTGCTCAGGTAGCAACGAGTTAAAACCCCTCACCAAGACCATAACAAACCCAACAAGAAAGGTGTAGGGTGTTTTTGCAGCTAAGGTTTAGGGTTTAGGATTCAGGGTTTATTTGGTTGAGGGTTTAGGGCTGTCCCTCTCAAAGGGAAACTGCAGGGCTCGTTGTTCCGACAGCCGGGATCCCCTAAATTGTATACAAATCCGCGAAGATGGTAGGGTTTAGGGTTTAGGGCTTCATGAAAATTGAGCGGACCCAACTGGGCTTCCATTATGTTACGCACCAGACACCTGTCACGCCAAATACCTACGGCTTCGTATTAGTTACCCCGTATCTAATAGGAATAACGGTATGACCCATGAAACTCTAGGTGATTGGGGTTTCCAGGTAAACCCTAAACCCTTGATAAGTATGATTTCAACCCCGTAGTCTACCGGCGGACAACAGCGAAGCTCTCCACCAAAAGACAGCACTGGCCGAGAGCAGCGTGCACAGGCTTTTCTCGCGGATTTCTGAAGTTTAGTTTAAGGCTTTGGTTTGAGGGGCCGCGGGGGTTCAGGATTAGGGTGGTGGACCCAGTTGTCATACCCTTTACCCTGTCCCCTAACCCTACAACCTGAAGCGTAAACTCTCAATCCTAGACCCTAAACCCTAAATCCTAAGCCCCAAGACAAGGTGAGGGTCGGTAGGGGTGAGACGTAAGCACTGTTATTTGGGTACTTGGGCCCTCTAGGATTGTGCTCCAAAAGAGACCCCCCAGGGCCTCGGGTTAAGGTCCTCTGCTGGAGGTAGCCTAAACCAAACCCTGTTCTCACACTATGAGGTTCGTTGAGAGGTCTAAAGGTTGCCACACGTTGCTGTGCTGGAATATCATCTTCCCGGACTCCAAGAGTGGGTAAAATAACGGTTTAAGGGTTTAAGGGTTTAAGGGTTTAGGGTTTCAGGGTTTTAGGGTTTTAGGGTTTCAGGGTTTTAGGGTTTAGGGTTTAGGGTTTAGGGAGGGCTTAGGGTAGGAGTACATGCCTAGAAGCTCCCATGTAGCTCCTTTTTGGGTAATTAGTTAAGGGTTGAGGGTTTATGTTGGAAACCCTTTGCAAGAAACCGTAACACATCCAAACAGGAGCTACAGAAGGGCCCTTTGGGAGGGAATGTTCTGTGAAGCTCTTAGAGTTGAGCGGCCCTTTCAGGCAGAGTCTGATACAGCCCCGGTTTATAGTCCCCCTTAAGTAGATAGAATATGGCTTTGAGTATATTACAACAAGATCCCCATATACCCCATATTCGATCTACTTAAAGGGGACTATGGGGTTTAGGATTTAGGGTGCGATTTGCTTTGTGGGTGCCTGTGCGCGCTGCATGCTCGGCGCTTACGCGCAGCTATGTAACATCTGTGCGCACAAGTTGGATGGGCTCCGGGGAGGTCTCCCAAACACAAAACACTGAGGCTCGAATGGTAGTTTGCCCCCTGAACCCTAAACACTAAACCCAAAAGAAGGGGACTCCAATATAGACCCCAAAATACTATAGTCCTTAGTAGACCCCTTATAAAAGGTACCCCTAAGTCAAGGAAAACCACAGTCTGGCGTAATTGCCTACTATGAGTCCCAAAGCCCGAAAATAGGACATACTTTTTGGCTGCTAGGACAAGTACCTAGGTCAAGGTTGAAGGTTGAAGGTTGGGGGTGTTAGTTCCGAACACGCAAAACAAGGATGACTTGATGAGGCAACAGCTCTTGACGCCAGATGAGCTACTGTCTAAACTCCTAGTATCCCCCTTAATAACCCCTATAATAGTCCCTATGATAATCCCCTGTAGAAACCCCCTTAACCTTAAGGAGTTTAGACTATAACTCAGATGTAGAATTGAGATCTGAAGACGTGATGATATTCCTTGACATGGCACATGCGCTCACGAATGCCTAGTCCAGAAGATACGGTTCAAGCAAATGTCCCTGAAGCCTTGCGCTTTAAGTCCATGGGTAGAACTATAACGGGTGCTTACTTCGGGCCCTGAAGGCTTACTTGGGATATTTGGAGCCATAGAGATTAGCCCTGAGTCCCAAACCCTAAACCATGGGATACCTGTGCCAGCCAGGCGGGAGAAAAGATTGGGTTGCTGTTGCGGCAGTCACAATCAAAACAGGTTACCATAATTTGGACACATAGCACTATATATAGCCCCAATATACCGCTGTATATGACCCCTGTAAACCCAGTATACCACTATATGACCCCTATATCACCCCTACATACCTGCTATATAACCCTATATACCCCTATATAACCACTATTTGGTTCCGGCAACTTGGCTCAAGGTCCTTAACACCCTGCACCACCCATCAAATTCCAAGGTCTCTATTCATTCTGCCTGGCCCGGCATTTCCTTTTCCTTTTGGGTATCGATAGTACCCTAAGGGTTTGAGGGTTTAGGGTTCTAATACCCCTAAACTTCGAGTCCCTAATCTTACATGGGGTTCCTTAACAACAACCTAGAAGAATGTCGAGGTGGGGCTCTTGTTTTCAATATTTCAAAGGCTTCATGTAGCATGTTGTATATGGCCGATCCCTAAACCACTTAACCCTAGACCCTAAACCCTAAGCCCTAAACCCTAAGCCCTGGCCGCAAGGTAGGGTTCCTTTTTGTTGTGAGGATCTCCCTTTCAAGAAATGCATTCCACATTTTCCCTGCTTCACAAGGGCCTTCTTAACGACGCTCATCTGAGCCGTAGTCTAAACTCTTAGTATCCCCCCTAATTACCCTTGTAATCGTCCTTTATATCATTCCATATATAACCCCCCTTAAGGAGTTTAGACTACAGCTCATCTACTCTCACGGCTAAGGACGACAGAATGGCAGCATCTCTGGTACCCCAAGCCCTAAATCCTGAACCCTAAGCCCCAAAGCAATAAAGCCCTAAACCCTAAAGCCCTAAATCCGTAAATCCCTAAACCCTAAAACCTAAAACCTAAAGCCTAAAGCCCTAAAACCTAAAGCCCTAAGGCCCTAAGGCCCTAAAGCAATAATGCCCTAGACCCTAATGCCGTAACCCAAAGCAAGGAGCAGGCTTTGGCAGCGAGAACTACGGCACTGCCTGGATCCACCCAAACCAAGACGGTGCAAGCACGGGCGCTCAGCAAATCGAGACGGCGGTCCTGGGGTTTAGGGTTTAGGGTTTAGGGTACTGCCCCCCCCTCAGTAACAGTTGGAAGTTAAGTAAAATATGGTTATATATAGCCCTTAGTAGGACCCCTAATATAGACTGTTACTGGGTGCGGGCAGTACCCAAGGTACAGGGTTTAGGGGTTAGGGCTTAGGGTTTAGGAGCCTGAAGGATGGTGTCAATGCTTTGATAGCCTCCGTTAAGGAGAAAGACTATGGCGTAATGTGGGGAGCTTGCTATGATGTTGGGCCCATCTACTTGAAAGGACTATACCCTAAACCCTGAACCTAAACCCTAAACCCTAAATTCGATCTACATGTAAGGGGGCCATAATCCTGAACCGCGTTGCTCAACACTGCCAAAGCCGAAAGGGGAGCCCTTGGTGTAGATGGAATTACAGGTTCTATTCGCGGTGGTTTAGCGTTTAGGTTGGTTCTATTCGTTGTTGGGAATAAGCCCTCTTTAACACGTAAAATGCAGGCTAACAAACAATAGTGCGAGGTTTCGGAAGCTTTTTAAGACAACCACTACAAAAATACTCTCTGACTCCGAGCCAGGTTGGCGAACGCATTCTGTGCATGAGTTCTCCCTCCGCTTTACCTGACTTAAATCGTGCTAAACCCTAAACCATGAAACCCTAAACCCTTGAAATCCTAATTTCGAGACCAAAACTGAACCACTGGTCTCCCACTATCTGGGGTTTAGGGTTTTGGGTTTTGGGTTGAAGGTTTAGGGTCTAGGGTTTGGGTTTTGGGTTGAAGGATTAGGGTCTAGGGTTTAGGGTTTAGGGTTGACGGTTTAGGGTCTAAGGTTTAGGATTTAGGGTTGAAGGTTTAGAGTCTAGGGTTTAGGGTTTAGGGTTGAAGGTTTAGGGTCTAGGGTTTAGGATTCAGGGTTGAAGGTTTAGGGTCTTTGCTTTAGGATTAAGGGTTGATGGTTTAGGGTCTAGGGTTTAGGATTTAGGGTTGAAGGTTGAAGGTCTAGGGTTTAGGATTTTGAGTTTAGGGGTTATGATTGTTGGGGTTACATGCTAAAACGGATCCTTTACGATACCCATTTCCCAAGTAAACTATTCCACAGTGCCCAGCTGCTGAAGCACAATAAGAATACATCGACCCCAGACATTTCACTAAAGGTTGCCAGCCCAAGTACAGAATGGGACCACTCAACACTTCCGAAGCTGCGATTCAACCACTCCTCCCTATAAACCCTAAACCCTAAACCCTCCGTCTTGATCTGGGAAGGACCCCTGAAGCCTCTTACCCAAACCCTCGACTCAAAGGTCTAAACTCTGAGCCCTACATCCGAAACCCTAAACCAAAAACTTGAAAGATTCCACCCTTGACCCTTGACACCGCGCCTCACTTGCCCTCGAGGGCGGCAAGCTCAGCACCTGAGGTTTAGGATTCAGGGTTTAAGGTTTTGGTTCGTGGGTTTAAGGTTACGGGTGTAGGGTTTTGGGTCTAGGGTTTGGGGCTTAGGGTTTTGGGTTTTGGGTTTTGGGTTTTGGTGATTCGGGGTTAAAGTTACAGCATGGTACACGGTGTAGGGTTTTGGGTCTGGGTGTCGGGTTTCGGGGTCAAGGTTTAGGGTGTAGGGCTTAGGGTTTGTGGCTTTGGCGTGTTTGGTTTAGGGTTATAGGGTTGTAAGGTTCAGAGAAATCACCTCTCCTGTTAAAAATACATCCCTTTAAGGGGATATAGGGGCTCTATGGTATAGGAGTGACATTAGGCTTTACAATAATGATTCTAAAAGGGTTTATATTGGGGTCCCCCTGTTTGGGGAAATTGACCTCCAAAATCTGTAGAGTAATGGACGTGTACCGTTTTGAGGGGTTTCAGCATTCTGGTCGCGATCCACATGCTGCAGCAGCTGCGCAGCGACCGTGCTGTCACGGGCCAACTTCAAGGAGTCCGCCTGCCAGCTGGTCTCCCGCGAGCGGGCGTCCAGCTTCTCTACAGCCTTCTCCGCCGGGTCCACAGCTTGCTGGTCCACGGATTCTGGCAGACTCTCCCGCCACATCATCATCTCCGACACAATCCAGCCCGGGTCACCATTGAGGACATGGGCAGAGTTCTCGTCCATCCAATCCCTGCAAAAAAAGAACCTCAAACATGGCCTGATTCACCCAAGCGCTCCACATGGCCCGTTGTAGGTAAGGGTCTAGGGTTTAGGGTTGTAACATCTGCAGACTTCAGGGTCCGATGTAGGTATTGTTTATGGTCTTAAAGCCTCAGAGGTAGGCATCAAATTATGAGAATTTCGGGTCCAGGACAGGTAGTACTGCATCTTCCCAATAGAGTGCCATCATAGTGGGGCGGGGGGGGTGATATTAGGGAAGGTGATTACCTATGGAAATTTTGATGCATCTCAAGTTCTCTCTAGTTTTAGGATTTAGTGGCTTGGGATTAAGGAATTGTGTTGTTTGGGGTTTAGGGCTCAGAGGCTAGGGCTTACAGGTTAAGGCTTGGGCTTGCGTCTCAGGACCCCCGGACCGTATGGCAACTCTCCATCGGTTTTACATCAGCTTCCATCTGTGCCAAGGGCAGATATGGTTTCTTGGGATTACTCTTGTAGGGCTTAGGGTTTAGAGTTTAGGAAATGGCGGGGTTCGAGTAATTAGGGGCCGTGGTTACGCGGTCAGGAACTTTGGGTTTTTGGTTGGCGGGCTTAAGGCTCTAAACTTGGTATGCGACATGACGCCGTTGCTTGGGTCCACAGTGTCCGCGCTGGTGATATTAAGAAGAACTGTCGATACTGAAAATCCTGCATGATCTCAGAATACCCTAAACCCTAAACCCGAGTACAATAATTCCGAAGGTTTAGGGCACTGAAGGTCATGCAGGTTTTTAGTATCCACAGAAAGCCCTAGAGTCTGGGGCAACATTAGGACGATGTCCAGGCTTTTATTTACCGGGTCTAGGGTTTAGGGTTCAGCTAGCAAGGAACACTGCAAAAAGATCCCGTAAGGAATACTGTCCTTTTCAACACAGTCTTTATGGGATTTCATGTCAATTTGCCCTAAACCCTAAACCCAAACCCTAAACCCTAAACCGGGAAGGTAGGCTTTTGGATGTGTTAGGACGGGTAAAAAAAACTACCTGCAACTGCGGGCCCCATTTCGGGGATCATTTTGCGTTTGCTAAACTGGGTGTCTAATCTAAGCAAGTGCCGTATGGATCTGCCCATCCAAGGTCAGGAACAATCTGAGGGTTTCGGGATTAGGGCTTAGGGATTAGGATTAGGGGTTTAGGGGTAGGGGTTTAGGGTCTAGAAAGCTTTAAGGTGGGTAGTTAGCAGGTAGGTACCCTCACGTGAGGTTTACATAAGGCTCATTTGGGGAACCTTGGGACTATACACGCGCTGGTAATGCTGATATGGGAGAAACTACCCACCTAAAGTTTCCCTAGAGACTCATGCTTTCAGGATGTCTTGTGCTCAGCAGTGGTACCACGCTGTCAGCTGACCGGAGGCGAAACTCCATCGCACCATTACCCAGAGGGTCCATAAAGTGAATAGTTGAATATGTGGGTTTGGGGTAATAGTAATTGTAGTACAGGTTTTGGGGAAGTACAGGGCTATTGGACACTTGGACCCTTAGGGCTGTGTTTTTTTGCTGAAATGCCCGATGTAGGAGGGTTGACGACAGCCGCCTGCGTGCGCTAGGGCTTTTGGCAAGCATGCATAGCATGGCAACGCTTAGGCCGCTGTACGGATGGCTGAACCCTCAACCCTAAACTACGGTCATCTGTACAGCGGCCTCAATGCAGAGCAATTCCCATCCTTGCAGCCTCAAACAAACCCGACATAGGATCACTGGAGCTGCGCAAGCTTCAGGGCAGTTCTCGAGAATTGTTATCGTAATTGTAAAAGTATGAACAGTAACTAATCAATAGTGATAAAAGCAATCATGGTAACAATAGAAATCCCTTAGAGCTTCCAGCCTGTACCTTGAGCCTTGTACCGTGAACCGAAACAAAAATCTGCACCATAAACACTACACCGCCCGCTCCCAGAACCCCAAACCCTAATCCCTAAACTCGAATCCCTAAGCCCCAACCTCTAAACCCTAATCCCTAAGCCCTAAACCCTAATCCCTGCCCCAAGCCCTAAGCCCCAAACAAGCCCTTAACCCTAATCCCTAATCCCTAAACCCTTAAACCCTAATCCCTCATCCCTAAGCCCTTAAACCCGCTTGGTGTGGACCAAGACCCCAGCGGAGAGCCGCTTCCTTCTCGAGGTCATCCTCGTCCTGAGCCACGGGGATTGGGGTTTAGGGTCCAGGGCTTAGGGTTTAGGGACTTGGACCCATAATGGTGAGGGTCCTCCAAAGGATGGAGAGAGGCTCTGGCGGTGTAGCCTTTTGGGGATTAGGGTTTAGGGATTAGGGCTTAGGGATTAGGATGGAGGGTTTAGGGTTCAGGGTTTCGGGTTCATAGGGCTTAGGGTTTAGGATTTGGTTTTTTGATGATGGTGGTGGAACCGCATCAGATTGGGGTATAATGTCGGGTCCCGATTAGTGCGGGGGCCTGAATTGTGCGAAGTTTCGCTGAAATTATTCAGCACCCCCCAGGTTCGTCTGGGGCCGCTTAATTGTACGAAGTTGTGCGGCCAAATCTAAAAATTCTGAGCCGATTCTGAGCCCTCCTATGTAAATCTACTTAAAACTTAGGATCCAGATTTGGCGGATCCCTCGTATTCAATTTTGATTCAAGGATTGTTCGGGGGGTACCCCCCCTCTATTAACTAGGGACCCCATTTTGCTTGGGGGAGGGCCTATACTAGTCAGCCCCACATTAATAAGTAGGGTTTCGGGTGTGGGTGTTCGAGCCAGATTATGTAGGATTGTCTCAAGTTAAGCTGCCCTCAGGGGCGCTAAGAATATACAGGGCTTTTGAATGCAAAAGAAGGGCACTAAACCGTAAACCCTAAACCCTAAACCCCCCTCACGACAAAGTCCCCGGATCCAAGCCCTGGCCCTGTTTAAACCCTAAGCCCTAAACCCTAAACCTAACCTACTATCACTGCCGGTGCCTCGCTGTCGTCCCAATCCTGCGTCGGGGTGGAGATCGGGGGGGAGACTACAATGGTTGTTTGGGGCTACCATATGCGTTAGGGTTTAGGGTTTTGGGTTTAGGGTATGGCTTGGTAGGGAATCATCAAGGAGCAGAACCATGCAGTAATCCCGAAAACAGCTACAGCCAGTTTAGGGTTTAGGGCAAGGGCGCAGGACAATTCAAAGCCAACGAAGTATGCTCAACCATACACATGAGCCATCGGCAAAATTAGATGAACAAAATGTTATCTCGGAATGTTGCCTTCGGTTTTGGGTTACCCCTTCGGTTTACAGGGTTTGGTCGCCTCATGAATATCACTGGTTGGCTATGCTACGTTCTACATTGCTTGGTGCCCATATGACTTGATAGGGTCCTAATTTTGGATGTGGATTCCCCAAAACCCTCTGATTAAAGGAGTAGAGTGGAACAGGACTAGCGTGGGAAGCCTTATCTCGGAATGTTGNNGGCGCCAAACCATCTACGAGATAACCCGAAAGTATCTAACTGCATTTAGCCTCTCGCTCACATACTGAGGGAACGTAGGAGACTCATAACAAGGCTATCTCTACGGGAACTCCTAAACCCTAAACCCTAAACCCTGAACCCCTAAACCTCTAAACCCTAAACCCTAAACCCCTAAACCCCTAAACCCTAAACTCTAAACCCTAACTACAAGGGCCTCCAAGCACACGAGTTCCTGACCATTCCTGCACCCTAACCCCTAAGCCTAGTCCGCATGTGGTTCCATGTAACCTTCAGCGAGGCTAGGATACGCTTTGGGGTTGAGGGTTTAGGGTTTGGGGTTTAAGGTTTAGGGTTTGGGGTTTAGGGAGAAGAGGTAGGTTTTAGTTTTAGGGTTTGTTTTCTAGCCCCCAACCTTAACCCCTAAACCCCAAACATTTGTGGAGCCTCTTGTTCAGTGTGGTCAGTGTCGTTTTGCAGCTTTCGCAAAAAAAAAATCGGACCCAGGTATCAAGATTACAGCCATTCTTGCACACCCCAAGTACTATCAAAGTGAGAGATAGGGACCCCCTAACATACCAACAAGTAATCACATGTGTAATAATCACGGCCTACACAAACTAATAATTAAGAATAACAAGAACAATCTTAATAATGACCGTAATACTAGTAACATTGTGGCGACATTGAATCTCAAAGAAGAACAAACACCCCGCTGCCTAAGCTTCGGGAAGCATTGCTGAAACTGTGAAGGCTATAGTCCCGATGAAGTACATAAGATATGGGGTATACGGGGGATGTTATTCTGGTTTTCGAGGAATGGCATATTCTATAAGGGGGTACCATGGGCCGACCCTAAACCCTACAACGCATGGAGCATAGAATGCCCCAAACATTGTGGCATCATGTCTTTCGATGATGCCTTCTGCTGCTTGGGATTCTTGTGACTGCTTTCGACGAAGTGATGAAGTTGAGAGAGCCCGCAATAAGAACTGCGGTGTTGTCCGGGTGGACAAGAACGATGCTCTTCGCGTGGTGGATCCCCTTGCCCTAAACCCTAAACCCTAGACCCTAAATCCTAAACCCTAAACCCCAAACCCTAGGGAACCACCAGTGTGAACCTCCCT
This sequence comes from Symbiodinium pilosum, assembly GCA_905231905.1. Lineage (NCBI taxonomy): Eukaryota > Dinophyceae > Suessiales > Symbiodiniaceae > Symbiodinium > Symbiodinium pilosum. The sequence goes on from CAJNIZ010043904.1 coordinate 31,357, forward strand.
GGCATCTGATAGGCGGAGCGTACTGACATGCCGCTACCAACCCTGACTCCAGCTCCATGCACCTCAAGGCGCTTGCAGAGCCTGCCATTGGAGTTTCGTCTTGCTGCATTGGCTGGCAGGACATGCCAAAGGCCTTCCCTCGAAACCCTAAGCCTTAAACCCTAAACTCTAAACCTTAAACCCTAAACCCTAAACTCTAAACCATATACCTTAAACACCAAACCTTAAACCCTAAACCTTAAACCCTGAACCCTATAAAGTCTAGGGCCTGAAGCCTCAACTGTGAACTCCGGAGTCATACGTGTAGCGAGTTCCTATCATGGGTTCCCCTACTCCCCCCATACAACCCCCCTAGGTTCTCCCCATAATTAAGGGGTAATGAGGCTTAATTAAAGGGGAACCTAGGAGGGGCTAGTATAGGGGGGGGGGTAGTAGGGGAACCCATGATATTAAGGCATCCGGATGTTGTCCAGGCTTTGGCGCCAGTGCAAAACCCAAAGGGTCAAAGTAGACATATACTACCCTAAACCCCAAAGCCTAAACCCTAAACCCAAACTCCAGGGTGCAAAGGGGCTCCCATATGCTTAATCACTTTGGGGCTCAAGTCGAAAAACCCTGAAACCTCTACCCCTAAACCTACACCCTAAACCCTAAACGCAACCCCGAGCCCAAACCCCCTTCACCCGGCTTTGAGGTCAAAGTTCTTTGGGTCAGTTAGCCTGGACATTGTATGTCCTTCCTTGAGCGGGTTGTGTCCTAAAGTCCCCCTTAAGTAGATAGAATATGGCTTTGGGTACATTTTAATAAGACCCCCTCATATACCCCATATTCTATCTACTTAAGGGGGACTATACATCTTTATAGGGTATGTCGGCATCCTGTTCCAGGTCAGGGTTAAGTTTTTAAGGGTACAGGGGGTTTAAGGGTTTAAGGGTCTAAGGGTTCAGGGTTTTAGGCTCTAGGGCTGGGTCTAAGGGTTCAGGGTTCTAAGCTGTAGGGCTGGGTCTAAGGGTTCAGGGTTTTAGGGGGGGAGGTCATCCTGGTTTTACCCTACTTGCCGGGTTTAGGGTTCAGGGTTCAGGGTTGACGGTGGTTCTTACCCAAGTACCAGTCCCTTGCGCCCCTCAAGTAATTTCCTCCAAACACCCCAGCCCCCCTCTATGAAATATTCTAAATAAACCCTAGACCCTCAACCACAATCCGAGTGTTTGACGGGGTGGGATGTTGATATTTCCGGGAAAGAGGGGATTTCGATTCTAACTGGGTATATTCCAGGAGCCTAGCAACCAAAAAAGGTCACGCTTTTGAGTAGAGCTTTGTGTTATAAAGAACTTAGGACCCCAAAAAGGGGAAAAGGGCTTACTCAAAACCCCTAAACTCAAAACCCCTCAACCCCTAAATCCCTCAACCCCTTCACCCTAAACCCTAAACCCTAAAGTGCTTGACTTCTAGGTTCCCTCTTCTTCCAGCTATCGATAGCTTCATGCGAGCTGCAAAAGCCCCATAGCAGGTCCTATACTGTAGAAGCCTAGATACCAGCCATAGGGTTTAAGCTTTAGGGTTTAGGATGGTTTAGGGCACCATCCTCTTGACGTCTATTTGACGCACCCCCATACCACAATTATACGAGGAATCTAGGACTACAATATTGCTACACGCAACCATCCCTTTGCGGGGTCTTAAAATTCAACGGCCCAAACTCTGACTGCTTACTCAGCTTACTGGTGGTTTGTAGGGATTAGAGGAATCTATTCCCATATCCCTAAACCCTAAA
>CAJNIZ010043904.1:38040-53491 GCA_905231905.1 Symbiodinium pilosum
CAAATCGAGAAGTGTACCAAGTAAATCCTTCGAAGTTGCCTTTAGGCAAAGAGCCTCAGCGGCGGAAGAAGCATATAAGAAACTAAGACTCGTCTGGAATAGCTCCATGTCACGTCCCTCCAAAGTTCACGTATTCCAAACAACCTTCCTGCCCATCCTTATTTGCGGCCTAGATGCCCTAACCCTGACCACACCGTAGTTGAACTAAAATTATGCGTGATTTTTTCGCTTTCTTAGAAGGGTTGATCACCGAAGTCTACAACAGAGCAGCACGACCCAAACTACCTTCTCAATCCCTAAACGATTTCACTTCAAGATGATGTACGAGGTTTTCAACACGGATAGACGGGAAGTATTCCACTCGCTTGTCTTCAATGCGGCACATAAAGACATGATTCTCACTCGGGGTAGGCGCAGACGGATGCAGTTTCCTTACTGGGTTGAAGTAATGACCAAAAACTACTTGCCAGACATTTGGAACTCCCCTGACCACACCGCCCAACCACAAAGTAGATATAAAGCAGTGGCACGGCAAATGAGAGATCCTGCTGTTCTTGGGAAGATGCCAACGCGCGCTGATCTGCGCGCATGGCCCTAGCAAAGCTGAAGGGGGGCTTATCATCCCCGATAGAATCCCCTTTACAGAGTTCAGACCCTGAACCCTAAACTCTGAACCCTAAACTCTGAACCCTATTCCCTCAATAAACGGGGCTATATCACCCCTCCCCCCACACCCCCAAACCCCCCCACCCCAACCCAGCCCCAAAGAAAAAGAACAAAACATTTTCGGAATGTAGACCCTAAACCCTAAACCCTGAATGATTGTGGCATTGCAGGGCCCGCCTTCACTTGCTGCTCTGCCTTTTTCTTGGCCTCCGGCATAGGGGTTAGTTCTTCTGCGCGGTTCAGGGTTTAGGGTGTAACCTTCAGCCTAAACCGAGACCCTGAAAACACACAACCGGAAACCTTCTATCCTAAGCCCTCTTCTGTTCGACAAGTTTGTCCGAACCTCGCGTTTAGGGTTTAAGGGGTTCATCTAGAGGTTAGGGTTTGTGTTTAGTCGCTAGAGAACTCGCAGTACAATTGGGAAACCTTCTTCTGGTAAGCCGTAAACATCAAACCTAAATCCTAGACCATATAGTCCCCCTTAAGTACATAGAATATGGGGTATATGCAGATCGTATTATAATATACCCAAAGCTATATTCTATCTACTTAAGGGGGACTACATCCCTAAACACTAAAACCTCAGCCCTCAACTCTAAGACCTAAGCCCTAAATCCGCAGCCCTCAACCTGCCTCCTTCTCCAGCTTCTTAATCCTGAGTCCAGCCGTTTGAGGGATGTCCATGTAATCACGGAGCCAAGGTTTGGGGTTAGGGCTTAAGAGTTAGGATTTGAGGATTAGCGCTTCAGCTTTTGAGATTAGAGGGCTTCTAGCTTTAGGGTTTACAAGACATGTGCCCCACGGCTAGTGAACAATCAAAGCTTTTCAACTAAGACCATGCACGCCCCACAGCTTAGGGTGTGGGGTCAGAAGCTTCCATGCAAACGCTGAAGCATTTTTTGTTAAGGTGGGATGGGTTTTAACGTCAAGGACTCTCGTGATACATACATGTTCAACGATGATTCCAGATTGAATGCTCGGGTCCCTCATGAACAAACCATGAATTTCTTTTCGTGAGATAAGCTTAACTTGTAGCTGCATGCTCTATTTTCTTCGTGTTTGCTCATGGGTTCATCAGGAGAATCGGCGACTGCAGCCGGGTGTCTTTCGGGGAATATGAGCTATAGTCTTAACTCCTAGTATCCCCCTAGTAACCCCTATACTACTCCCCTATACAACCCTTTTAAGGCGTGCAGACTATAGCTCAAATGACTCCTAGCTCACATTCTAAGATTTGCTTCCCCTGTCGAGGGCTCCATGGCAATCAGATCGTACTCGTATGCCCTACTCTTAAATGTTGGGCACGGAGGTTTCAACCCTGTGCCCTGAAACCCCAACCCATGAACGTTGCCACCTTGACACCAAGTTTGATTAAGGGTTCAGGGTTTAGCCTCCAACGAAATAAACATCGTCAAACCCCTGTAATCCCTGAGTAACATGCCCAACGACCGAAAGCCCACCCCAAACCTACGCGCTGAAACCCATCCACTTCAGACCCTGAGCCCTTAAAAAGACCCAAAAGCGCGTCGGACAATTTCAGAGAGGCGTCCCTACGCCCTAAACTCTAACCCCCAAAACTCTAAACTCTGAACCATAGACACGTTTGTCTTCTTGCCCAAACATTCCTAACCCCCTGTGTTGGAAACGCACCAATCCCTAAACCCCAAACAAAAACCGTACCGCAAGCCCGCAGCCTTAACCCTAAGCCCTAAACCCTAAGCCCTTAACCTTAGAGCCTAAACCCTGAAGCCCCCAACTTCGAAATCCGAAGCCCTAAACCCTTAACCCGAAACGCCAAAACCCTAAACCCTAAACCCAGACCCAAAACCCTAACCCCTAAACCCTAAACCCTAAAACCAAGACCCTAAACCCTAAACCCTAAGAGCCCACACGGTAAGCCGGGGCACTCCCACTCTTCGAGCTGTGGTGCCACAGGCTTGGACTGGCATGTATCTTCGGTTTTTGGTTTCAGATATTTGGGATTTAGGGTTTAGGATGAAAAGGTCTACGATTTAAGCACTAGGATTTAGGGTTTAGGGTCTAGGGTTTAGGGTTTGGGGCTTCAGACCTTAGTAGGGCCAAGAGAAGCCACACTCTGCTGAGTCTGTTGTTCAAGCGTTGTTTTCCCCCCAAAATAGCATGGAACCCTGCATAAGCCTCAGTTGCGAAGAACAGTAGGGCAGCTGTCGGGTTCCATATTGAGTTGAGTATGCTGCAGAGATTTGGGTTCCCTGTGTTCTCCACTATTCCTATGTATCCCTATATACATACCCTCGACCCCGAAACCCTAACTCCCAAGTCTCCGCCCTGAACCCAAAAACCCATCATCTTGTAACCCTAAACACTTATCTTACTGGTTCTTACTAGAGACTAAGGGAATGCATTATCTAGGTATTATATAGGGATGATAATCTCTTTTTCCCTATCAAAAACCAGTAGCTAATGGCACTAAACTCATTTTCCAATGTTTCTGACTCTGGGCTTGCGAATGCAGGCTTTGCCGCGCAAAGAGGCAAGAACCTTATGAAACTTGGTTGGTATGGGAAAACTGCCATGGCCGGGTATGTTGCCTGAAGCGGAAGGCTGTTTTGAGTGTAGAAGTCTAGCCAGACGAAGCATGCGCTTGAAAATGCACAGGAAACAGACGTGTCCATTTGGACACTCCCCGCTTCAGTCAGCCGAGAGCGGGTTCTACACCAAGATCATGGTAGCAGTACGAAGGGATATGGAATAGAGTTTTGGGGCACATTGTACTAAGATTACAGAAGTAGTGGCATGTAGGGAAAATTCGGTGCCTTCAGATTTCTACATTCTATACTCTCTCCAAGTGCTCTGACCGGATCTCATTCGTAATAGGCGGGGTGTCGAAAACTCGCATGGGAAGAGGGCTTTGGCCTTTTCAGGGTGTGCAGAAGCTTTAAGTGTGGGCCTATAGACCTTTGTAGTGACAGCGTAGAGACGGACTAAAGGCCTCGCTCCCGGAATCAAGACTAAACATGTTTTCATTGCATTCCGTATCCTGATATTTGAAGTTTGTGATTTCTGCATAGTGCTCTTTGCAACAGACGCGAAAAAACAATCTGTGATTGGGTTCCCTTACCAATACAAGAAAATCCCAAAAACACGCCTAGTAAATCAACCACGGCTCGCCATTATTCGTCTCTTTCATAGATAATACAGTAGTTTCCATGTTCTTTTCCATTATCCCTTATAACCCTAAGCCCTAAACCGTAAACCCTAACATTATACACTTTAATCCCTGCAGTCTGCTGATTGTATTTTCCTACATGAAGGTTTAGGGTTTAGGGGGACCCTCAAACATGGACCCAAAACCATGAAGCCCCTATCTATCCAAGGTTGAGGTCCAGGAACTGAAGCCTTAAGCCTTTCGCGCGCAAAGCACGCAAATTCACAGGCAAGGCACACATTTTTGCAGACAAGGCACACAACTTGGCTCTAAACCCTAAACCTTAAACCGCGGTTTTAGGGTTCAGGGTTCAGGTCTTAAGGTTGCGTTTTCAGGGCCAACGTCTAGGGTTCCGGGCTTAGGACTTGGGGTTCAAGGTTTAGGGTTTAGGGTCTAGGGTTTAGGGTTTAGGGTTTAGGGGTTTAGGGTTTCAGGGTTTAGGGTTTAGGGTTTAGGGTCAAGATGGGTCAAGGTTCTTTCCTCGGGACTTCGAGGGTTCCTCTTTTGGGCCTTTTTCTGTCAAGGCTTTCCTTACATTCCTTGACCCTTCGCCTTTGGAGTTCCTCATTCAAAACCCTACACCTTAAACCCTAAATCCTAAAGCCTAGATCCTAGGCTCCTGGTTCCTGGGTTCCTCTTTTGGGGTCTCTCTGTTAGTTTTTCTCCCTTAGGGTGTTTCCTTTGGCGTTCTGCCTTGAGGGCTTCGGCTTGAACGTTATTCTTTCAAGGTTCCCAGTTTGGGGTTCCCGATTTAGGGTGACTTTTTTTGGCTTGCTTCTTTCGGGTTTCACCTTTAGGGTTGCCTGTTCAGGCTTCTTGCTTCAAGGCCGTCCTTGAGCCCTGAAACCCTAAGCCCGAAGCCACAAACTCTATCTCCGCCGCCTCCCACTCTTCCAAGCGCCCGCGTCCAGGAGCGGAGGATTCAGGGATAGCCACCTGCAGGACAGGATTCTCCTTGTGTTTCTTGTTAGAGTCTCAATGAGGGCACGGTGTAGGGTTGAGGGTTTAGGGTAAATGGGGGATGGATAGGGACCGTGGGAGTTGTATAAGAGGTATACAAGGTGTAAGGTTCTTAGATGTTAGAGTCCACCTTAATTAACCCCAGACGAATATAAAATCAGAGCCTGTTTGGCTCTTGCCAAAAGGTTGTGAATCATTGTCTCACTTGCTGTTGAGGTCCAGGTTGCATGTAGGGCTTCAAGTTTTGAAGGTTCAGAGTTTCAAGCCTTAGGTTTAGTCTGAAGGCTAGGGGCTTCAGGCTTAGGAGAACCCTAAACCCGAAACCCAAGCTTCAGGCTTAGGGCCCCGGGGGGGCTGGAGTGTAGGGCCAAGGCTGACTGATATCTTGTGTTTGGGGTTGAAGGCAAGGTCTCAGGGTTTAGGGTTAGAGGGTAGGGTGAACGCTTAAGGCTTGGGAATTGCAGGCTCGTGCTGTCAGGTCTGGGATTGAGGTTTGGGCGTCACAAGATTGCTGAGGGGCATGTAGGGAATTGGACAGGTAAAAAATTAATGGATGCATGTATATGAATTTCAAGAGGCCTTGAGGCATGTAGGGATTCGGGGCTCTTCAGGAATGTATGGAGACTAGACTGATCTAGGACGTAGGATTTAAGGTTGAGGGTGTCGGGTGAGGGTCTAGGGTTATGGATTTAGGGTTTAGGATTTAAAGTGAGGAACTACGTACGGTTTAGGATTTAGGGTTGAGGAGTTGGGGTTTAGATTTTAGGGTGCAGGATCGAGGGTTTGGGATTTACGGTCGAGGGTTTAGGCCGCCAAGCCTGGAACTTACAGAGGGAGCCTCCAGCCGTACTGGTGGGAGAAAAGAAGCCTATGGAGGATTCAAGACGCTAATCTTGGAGGACACCTATAGTCCCCCTTAAGTAGATAGAATATGGTTTTGGTTATATTATAATAGGATCCCCATATACCCCATATTCTATCTACTTAAGGGGGACTATACATGGAACTTGAGCAGGGAAGGTAGTAGGGGAATAGGACAGGAATGTAAGATGCAGGATTGTCAAATGATCTGCTCGCAGTAGCATTAAGAGCCCGTGCCACCCGAAGATTAAATATTGTCGCATCATAGAAAGTGCTAGAATGAGAATATCGAAATTTAGGTGGGGTGGGCTATGTCAAAAAAGGGGGAGTCAATTGAGTCAGTTAAGCTTACCTGTGGTTAGCTAGGAATGAAGGAATGGATCTGAATAGTAATCCCTATGAATTCCATTATCGTAGTTTCCATGTTCTTTTCCATTCCTCCATTCCCAGCCAACTAAAGGTAAGTAAGGAGCCTGAACCCTAAACCCTAAACCCTTACACCTTAAACGTTGTCTTAGGGTAAACCTGCCCTGCCACGGGCCCTACAAAGACTTCAATCCCTAGCCCCTAAACACTTTTGAAGGATGCTTCTTGAGCTATAGGCTAAACTCCCAGTATCCTCCCCTGTAAGCCCCTATATACTCCTTTGTGTTAGTCCCCTGTAGAAGCCCCCTTTACCCCTAAACCCTAAACCCCATTACCTCCCTCCTATGGAAGGAGTTTAGCCTTTGGCTCATAGGGGTTTCCATGTTAGCTTGGGGGACTCTAAGCCTTGAACAGAGAAGAACGACCTACGGAGCTTGGCATCCTGGGTTTAGGGTTCAGGGTTCAGGGATGTAGGGTTTAGTGTTCGGGGTTCAGGGGTTCAGGGTTCAGGGGTTCAGAGTTCAGGGTTCAGGGGTTTAGGGTTCGGGGGTGTAGGGTTCAGGGTTCAGAGTTTGATCTCCATGGTCTTTCCGTTTCATCTTCCACTTTCTTTTCCATCTCATGACCAATGTATGTCTGTGGGTCCCCTATATAATCCTCTATAACCACCCCTTTAAGGAGTTGGGCGCTTAAACCCTATGTCATCCCCCATGTATCATATGAGCTACTGTCTAAACTCCTAATATTCCCCTTAATAACCCCTATAGTAGCCCCCTATATAATCCCCCATGTATCCCCCCTTTAAGGAGTTTCGACTATGGCTCATATATCCCTATAACCCCCCTTTAAGGGGTTCGATTGTGCCCGTGTAGTGGGACATCCCTGCTTCCGCGGCCTCCCCCCGCATCATCATTGCAACAGAGCTTACCTGAGGAATCCGTAGCTGTGGCTGGCAGATGTTGAGTTTAGGCTATAAGGGTTCAAGGGTTTACGGTCTAGGGATTTAGGGTTTAGGGGCTTGGCGTTTAGGATTGAGGATTTAGGGCGGGCTTCCAAGCTGCGGTTTCAAGCCTGTGGGCTTCCATGGTCTTGGGGTCTAAGGTCCATGCAAGGCTTTGTGTTTTCTTGGTGTGGGGTCAGGGTTAGCCCTGTCAGGCTTTGTAATGTGGCGTTTGGGGAACTCCTCTCCAAGCAGATAAAGATCCTCAGTGTCCTATCCTTCAATTGAATCTGCTCCTAAACTACACCATTCAACATCAGTACTTTGCCAAAGTTCCCAGCCCAGAACCTGTACCAGAATTCCTACGGCCCAAGTAACAAGTACTTTAGCATTGAGTACTTGGACCCTCTGGGTAAGATGACTCATTCAGGGGTGCAGCTTCGAGGATTTGGGCGCATCAGGAGTGTGCAACATGGGGGTTGGGGTTTCCGGGCTTTGACAAGGCGGTCTGAAGGAGTCCCCAACTCAAGCGACCGAAACATAAAAAAAATCGAAAATTCCTGGACTCTTTTAAATATGAGGAAACGCTCACAAATGGTTGGCGTTTTTGAACAGGCTTCTAGGTCAGCATCGAATGAAGGGCACGTATTGGATCTAGCAGTACTTGTGGCACTAACTAAACGGGTCCAAGTACACAATAATCAGAAACTTACCAAAACCCTGTATTATAATTACCAGTACCCGAACCCCAAGTACCTAATTATTGGGTACCTGCACCCTTAGGGTAATACCTAAACTCTAAACCCTACGCCCGGGCTTAGGGTCCAGCCTCAGAAATCCCTGATGGCCACAAACCCTCACCTGTAGTGCTCCCTTCATGATTGCCCCTTCCCTCAACACCCTAAACCCTCAAGCCACATGAAACCCTAAACCCTAAACCCTAAACCCTAAACCATGGGGTTCGGCTTTAGCGTTTAGGGTTCTAAGCCACAGATCCCTAGAGCCAGCCCCCCTAACTCCAAACCCTAGTGCCTCGACCCCCAACGCTCCGGAAAGCTATGATGAGATATGGAGGGTTGTCGAAGTTCTGGTTTCAGGTTTACAGTTGGTTCCCTTCTGGAGTCGATTATATGGAACTGCTCAGGATACTTGGGGTATCTCAAAACCCCACCCATTTGGTAGTTTCCAGAAATGAGGGAGCCGTAATATAGACCCGAAATACTATAGCCCTTTGCATAAGGGCCCCAAACAAGGACCCCAATTTTGGGAAACCCGGAACCTTGTATATCTTGGGTACTGCCCCCACTCAGTAACAGTTGGATAACAATTACAGTATGATTATACATAGCCCTTCATGTTTCCTCTATTATAAACTGTTACTTGGTGGGGGCAGTACCCAACATCTCTATATATATATATATCCCCCAATAGAATCCCTAGATCCCCTATGCAATGACACCGAAGAAGGAAACCCCGGTATGGGCCAGGTGCGCCATCGGCATTCCTAGTCCCAGCACGATGTCAAGGGCTGGAGATTTTTTGAAACCCTAAATCCTAAACCCTAAGCCCTGAGGTCGAAGGCCTAGGGGTGAAAGCTGTGTTTTTTTGAGGGTATAAGGCCTAGGAAATAGGGTTTAAGGCCTAGAGTCAGGGCTAGGGGCCTAAACCCTAAACCCTAAACACAGGTAGGATTCCAGGTTGAAGTGTATGGGGTAGGCGTAGGCGTCAAGGCGTACGTCTAGTTTGTACGGCTTGAGTGAAGGGATAGGGCTTGGGGTTAGGGCTTAAGTTTAAGGCGTACCGTGTAGGGCTCAGGGCTTCAAATTTGTGTTAGGGCTGGGGTGTAAAGCTTCGGGTTGGGATTTAGGGTTTGTGGTTTGGGGTTAAGGTTTGTGGCCAGAGTGGAGGGCTTAAGGTTAGGGTTTAGGGCTGAGGGTTTAAGGCTTCGGCCTAGAGTGTGTGTCGTTTGGGTCTAGGTCCATTGGGAAGGTTAGGGCTAAGCTTGCCCCGGATTTGCTGTTACCCTACACCCTAAACCCTTAACGCTCTGGGCTCAACCCAAAACCCTAAACCCAGTTTGAAACCAAGGTCTAGGTGCCAAAGACTCAACCCTTGCAGATGTTAAGCTTGAAGATCTAAGTCAATCACCATCCAACGATGTTTGCAGCTCTACATAAACCTCATCATAGCGTACGACCCCGGCCCAGGTTTCGTTCCAACTGGGTTAGAACTATACGATTAAAAAGTCAAATGTGCTAGGACTACCTGTCTGTCCTTGCCCGTCCCATGCCAGCATTTTCTGGTGAATTCCCACCCGAAACGCACTGAATGCCTTAGCAAACCGCTGAGCAGTGATATTTTGAGTGAAGCATGTTTGGCTTATGGCTTGCACTCCGTGATGAAACTGTTAGAATGGACCCGCAAACTTCAGAAGCCTCCTCAAAACCATCAAGCGCGTAGTACCCAGAGACCCTTGAGAAACCACATGTGAAAAACCTAGGGAAACTGGTTTCGAAGGGGAGAACTTAGGAATCAAACCCAAAACCCAAAAACCCTAAACCCGATGCTTTGACAGCGTGAACACATTCGTGATTACTTCCCCCTAGTATTAAGCGACCCCCCCCCCTTAATATTAAATAATCCGGATCCAGAGAAATCATTTAACATTAAAGGGTGTATTTTTTATTGAAAGGATTAGATAGGGCTGCCTTTCAAATCCTGTTAAATTCGATGGAAAATGAAATAAGTAATTAACGTAATTAATGAAATTGAATAGTTAATTACATGCTTCTTGAAATCGAGTTTAAAATCTGTTTAAAATCGATTGAAATCGAATTCAAATACCGTTAAAAATGAAGTTTAATTAAACTACATTTAGAATCAATTGAAATTCAATTAAAATTCCGTTTAAATAAATGAAATCGTATTGAAATCACGTTTAAAGATCAGTTGAAATCGAATTAGAATACCGTAAAAATCAATTGAAATTTAATCAAAATACATTTAAAATCAATTGAAATTTAATTCAAATCCCATTTAAAATCAATTGAAATCGAATTAAAATCACGTGTATAAATAAATTGAAACAGAATTAAAATACCGTTAAAATCAATTGAAATCTAATCAAAGTACATTGAAAACCAATTGAAATTTGATTAAGATTCCTCTTAAAAACGTTGAAGCCGAAGTAAAAACCCATTAAAATCAATTAGAATGTATTTACATTCACTTAAAATCAGTTGAAATTTGATTAAAATTCCTTCTAAAATCAGTTGAAACTGAATTAACATTCCTTTTAAGAATAAATGAAATCGAATTAAAATCCCGTTAAAATCAATTGAAATCTAATCTAAATTCCTTTCAAAATCAATTGAAATCGATAGATCCCGTTAAAATCAATTGAAATCGAATGAAACTCAATTGAGATTTACTTGAATACGGCTAAAAATTGTAAAAAAAAATCAATTAAAATCGCATTCAGTTCTTGTATATAAAATCCTTCATCAAAACCATATGAAAAACAGTCAAAACCTAGGAAATGAAGCGGATCCCTAATTCCTTTGTCTTTCTTCTTTACCCCTAATGGCCTCAAACCCCCCCAATTCATTATTAGGTGGCCCCGTTTAAAAGTAGCCTTCCCCTGTTAAAAATAGTCTTCTGGATTTTTAGGCCTCTGAATTAATTATTTAATATTCGTGGGGATTTAATATTAAGGGGAAGGGATTACCAAAGAAGATGGGGGCCCCGGAAAAGCTTATAACCTTGGGTCCTGCCCCCAGCCATTAAAAGTCTAAAATAGTGGTCCTATTCAGGGCTCTATATGTTGTAGTAGTAGTAGTAGTAGTAGTAGTAGTGGTTGTTGTTGTTGTAGTAGTAGTAGTTGTAGTAGTTGTAGTAGTTGTAGTAGTAGCAGTAGTAGTAGTAGTATGACTATGATCAAGCTGGTAATGAGTAGGGGCAGTACCCAATTTCAACGCACAAAGCTCTTAACAACAAACTCTTAACTCTAAGTTCCCTGGAGCCCTCGTCCCTGGTAGAAATGATAGAATCAGATGGATATTCGGAGAAGAATACATGATTTTCCAAAACTCTAGCCCTCTATAGGCTACACAAACCTCTAGGCCTCAGACTCCGAAACCTTTAGCCTTAACCTATCCAGAACCCCTCCTAGACCCTAAACCCTGAACCTTACACCCTATAACCCAGACCCGTGATAAATAAACCCCCTCCCCTTAATTGGGGGGTTATACTGGGGATCCGAATATTACGGCCCTTAAAAGGAGGAGGTTTATTGATCAGGGGTCTCCACTAGTGCTCCTGGGTCGGTACGCCCCGCCAGCGCCGGTGCCACCGCCACCGGCAGCGGCGGCTGTAGGAAGCCCTGCAGCACTCTTCTAGGTTGCTGTTTAGGAACTTCAATTAAGCTACCAAGAGGGATTCAGGGCTTAGGGTTGCTTTTATGGAAGTCAAGTTAAGCTACCAGGATATAGGTATACCGTAAATGAAAAGGTCGCATGATTATAGTAACTTAAGTTCTTTGACAGCAACCCAGTCTACTTATGTGCTTGTTGAGGCTTCAGGATTTCGGGTCTTAGGGGTGTGGGGGGCTCAATATTAGGGGGAAGGGATTGTGTTTTCAGGGGCCTCCGATCCTCTGGACTGCGTGTACACCACTAGCCAATACAGGAACTGCATGCCCTAAACTAACTCTAAACCCTAAACCCTAATTGTGTCTTCTGGGCCAAACAGAAGACAATGCTGTGGATGGCTTCAGACCTGTTGGAGCTGTTTGAGTCAGGGAACTGGGTCATTTCCAAGACTGCCGGGCTGGCAATTCGAGAGTTTAATTAGAAGAAAATGCGGTGTGGTCAAAGTCCATGCGTCCTTACCGTAGAGCAACGCTGAGAGAATCGTGCTGCTAAGGATACGGAGCTTGGACTTGAAACCGAGGGATGTACTATAGGGCCCTAAATAATTGCCAATCTCATCTCGAGGTCCATTTGAGGTACCATATACTAATTAGTCTGATTGACGTGCATACAGCCATACAATATTCTGCAGAGACGTCAAGACAAGAACAGGGTGTCGTCCGCATACTCTATGACAGTAACGGGGTAAGTATGGACCTAAACCCTAAACCCTAAACCATGGACTACATAGGTGATCCTCCCACTAAGCCCCTTAGTTTAGGATTTAGGTTTAAGGGTTCCCTGGAAAGCTGGGCGGAAGTGAGCCTGTCAATGGGTACCATGGGATGTAAAGCACCGAATTTACGCAGCGGGTCAAGGATGGTGCTGTGGTCAAGAGAATCAGGGAGTTTTCCTTTGTACCCTTAGGGTTTGTACCCTTGGGTTTTGGGTCCCCAAACCATGGAATATGGCCCTTAATAAGGGTATTTGGGACCCAAATCCTAGGGGTACAAACATTAAGGGTGCAAACTTAAAGTCTTTGAGAGAATCGACTGCCTGACCCAAAAATGACGGACGCAGATCAACGGTTGGACATCTACGACCAATCCAGGGCACCAAGCAACGTGAACAGTGCTTGCCTGGTAACTAGCCGAGTTCGAAAACCATGTAGGGTTTAGGATGTAGGTCTGCCTAACCTTACCATACAGAGCGCACCACGCGCTGTTGCAACAGTTCCACCGCACAGCTGTACGCGTCACACCAAAAAGGGAAATGCCTCTATAATTGGAGACGGCTTAACCCAGGAACACGTCCTCATGCTAGACGACGCAAGTCTTCAGATGTTACTGTAAGTTTACCATAGAAGTTGGATTCGTGGAATAATCTCAGGTATATGGTCTCAGGGTACACAGTGGCATCATTCTTCAAACACAAGAGCTCAAACACGGAACCCGGGGCCTGGTGCCTTACAGCAATCCCCTCCCCCTAGCATTAAACCCCCTCACCCCCCCCTCGTATTGAATATCCCAATATGTTATAACATACCACATGATGGGAATATTTGATATTAGGGGGCATGGGTGGGTTTAATATTGGGAGAGGGGATTACCCTTCTTTGAAATAGTCAAAACCTCCTCTAGCTTCTACACATGACATGCTGGCTGGTCTGAAAGGGACGGTGTATGCAAAGCCCGGCTACAGGTGGTCGCGGAAAGGTGTTGAACCAGTTTCCCATCCACTGCCTCTGAGTAGTGTTTTTTTGATGGTTGAACCTAGTAAGATAATATTCCTTCGAAAAAAATACTAACCCCAAAGGAAGATATAATCTTACTCTATAATGGGTACTATAGTACCCCCAAATAAAATACTACTCAACTGGGCATGCTTACTCTAGCAACCTTCCCTTTGGTAAGCCTCAGCTCTCTTTCGCTTCCAGTTTTCTGATTGCTCTGCCGCAGAGACGCGTGCTTCCGCCAAAGCTAGAACGAGCGGCCTGCAACCAGGGTTCTTGGCACTGGCTCTTCACCCGCAGGAAGACTCATCACCGAAACCTGAAGGTCCCTTGCAATGCCCTAAACCCCAAATCCCTAAACCTTACACCCTAAATACCTAAACCCTAAACCCTAAACCTGATGGTCCGGGGTGCGGTGAATGGCGCCGCCTGGCCTCAGCACCTCAGCCGCAGCTCGGCCCTCGTTGGAGAACGTGTCCGCCATCCCGCTTTTAGATCTAGGATAATATTGGGGTTACATTGGAGTTATATTGGTTTAGGGTTTAGGGATATTATCCCCCCATAATGGAGAATCAAATGGAAAAGAAAATGGAAAATGAAATGGAAACTGTGATGATATTTAGGTTCCATTGGGGTTATATTGGGGTTATATAGGGGTAACGGAACAGAAAATGGAAACCACTATAATGTAATAGGGTATATCTTGGGAGTATATTGGGGTTATATAGGGAGAATGGAAAAGAAAATGGAAACTATTATTTAGGGTTCAGGGTTTAGGGTTTAGTACCCTCCGCACCGACATGGTTTTAACCCGCTTCAAGCACACTTGCATTCCCGATCGCGTCACAATCCAGGAAGCCACATGAGTAGGAGTAGGGTATATATTGGGGTTATATAGGGATAACGGACAAGAAAATGGAAGCAACTATAGTCAAATTCATAGGGTTATATAGGGATAATGGAAAAGAAAATGGAAACTAGCTTCTACCTAACAAACTTTTCCAGTAGAGACTGCGGAGTCCTTCTCTTCACTTGGCCAAGTCTTGGATTCAGGGGGCTCACAAGGTGGTATGAAGGTAGGTGGGTTAAAGGATCCTTAGTATATCCTCTACTATATTAGGGCTTATTTCCTATACCCCACCTCCTTCATCCCACCTTTTGCGGCCTTTGATGGATTCAACTGCACTGACTGGCGGCGTGGTCAAATTGACCAGCAAAATACGCGAGAGGCTAGGCTGGCAAGATGAGGCCAGTACACATCGGGCTCGGGGTTCAGGTTCAGGGTGTTGAGGGCTTAGAGTTTGAGGTTGTGGTTTCAGGCTTCAGGACTCAGTGTTTCGATGTGAGGGGAGTATGTGAGAGTAAAGACAGGTTCCAACATCCAAAAGCTCTACCTCCTGAAAGTAATCAAGCGCAGTCCAAATTATGAGAACAGCATGACAGCTGTGCTTCTAGGCATCGCATTAAGCATGATATTTGAAACCCATACACAGCTCTCAACCATTTCTCTACCATATCCGTCATATTGTGAAGGAACACGTTTGGGATGGTTTGTCTTCGTTCCCCGCGTGTGGGATCACAGGCTCTGCATCCTCCATTTTAGCTAATTAGGGTTTAGCGTTTGGGGTTTATGGTTCATATGCCGGTGAGCGGAACGACATGACCTGACTAGTTGGTCTTTGACAGACATCTATTGAGCTGCTGGTTGCGGTTAAGGAAGTGAGATACAGCTACCATGATACGGATGTACTGTACAAGCAATCTTGGTTTGTGCTCGTAGAAAGTTAGCTCCAGTTCCTGAAGCCGCACCAGGCCCAGCCGTATATACATGCGCCCCAACTGATTTTCTTTTTCCCCACCCTCGCTGTGGAGTTGTTAGATTTTAAAGTCTATGTTGCCTCGCCCGCCACCAGGAGCCTGACTGCAGTGCTCAATGGCAACGTATTCCTGCAGTGCCCAACCACAGAGTATCCCTGCAGTGCCCAGCCGCTTAGTATCCCTGCAGTGCCCAGCTGCAGAGTATCCCTGCAGTGCCCAACCACCAAGTATCCCTGCAGTGCCCAACCTAAACTCGAAACTCCATGCGAAACATAACCCAAACTCGTAGCATCCCTCTCAATAGCCTTTATAAAGTAGTCCCAAAAAAATCTCGTATATCACCCACTTTAAGCAGTTTAGATTATAGTGCATATATAAACCTTCACTCAACACCTCAGACCCTAATCCCTAAACCCTAAACCCCCAAACCCTAAACCCTAATCCCTAAACCCTAAACCCTAATCCCTAATCCCTAAACCCCCAAATCCTAAACCCTAAACCCTAAACCCTAA
>CAJNIZ010043905.1:0-30202 GCA_905231905.1 Symbiodinium pilosum
CGGTGTGCTGCTCACTGCCGTAGGTAGGTTCAGCAACCGCTTTAATGAATTGCACGCTGATGTTCAGTACGGCTCCATCTGGGCAATGACTCGCGCCTGACGAGTGCTTGTAAGTGAAATTCGAAACGATTTCATGTTGNNACCACGTCTTGGGAGTATTTAAGTATGCCCCAAATTGTTTCGTAGGTGTTTTAAAGTTTTTCCCAAAGTTTTTGGCTGAACCGTGCCAGCCTCAGTTGCACCAAGAAGTTTTGACCTCAGAACTTGCGTTCGTCAGTCGTTCGTTCCACATTGAGGCTCCACAGGTCACGCTATATATGCGCGACCTCTGAGGCGGCAAATACGTGGTTTTATGAAATGTGACCTTTTTTTCCGAAACAACAGTTTCGTTCTACGTGATTTTATATAAAAACTTTTTCAACCAAAGGCCAGAATCTCCAACCACTAGCGGAATGCACTGCATGGCGAAGCCAGAGTTTGAACCGAAGTGTGGAAGGTCCTTACAAGAGAATGCATTTCAACTCTTGAAACCAAAGCACTGAGACTTGCATGTTTTTGATTTTGAAGATTTAAGCTGATCTGTTACATGAGTCATGAGCGAGTTGCTGTTGTTCGCAATTGCGACCAGAGATTGTGTCTGCAGATTTTTGCATCAAGGATGGCGCGAGGTAGAGGAAGAGGATCCGCCATTGCGGCACGATGGTCAGGCGGCCGCATCACCACATCACCATGGGACCTGCCGGACGTGATAGGCGGATGCGAGCTAGCAAGAGTCGTCAGCCTGGTAGAGTGGTGGATAATGGAAGTGAAGGTAGTGAAGCCTGTGAAGTTGAAGCTGAGCCTGCTTCTTCATCTGCACGTAGAGAGCCTTACACACGCCCTGAGCAGACATCACCATCCAGAAAGCGAGAACGGGTTCCTACCAGTGGTCGCACTCCACTAAGTTAGCGAATCTCTCTTCTTGAGCTTGCTTCTTGCAGTCTTGTGACGTTAGCCAACATTCTGATTGGTGCAGGCTTTTTGCAGAGTCATCCAAAGGATGGTTCATGCAAGTGTGTAGAAGAGCATGTGCCTGATTGGAAGTTGGGAGAGAGAGGAGGTAAGTGCTTTTGGAGGTGCAAGAAGTGCAGAAAGACCATATCTGTGCTTGACCAGGATCAAGACATCTTCTCGTGCAAGGTGTCTCTTCGATTTAGCAGGAGCATTATGGCTCTTTTGTTCCAGTCTTATCTCAGCTGACAAAGCAAGCACCATCCTTGGAATCGGTCATCGAGCTGTTCGATCAATTTTTCAAGACTTGGCTGAATATTTATTTTGTGCCATTGATCGAGCGACTTTGCAGCACCTTGGTTATTGGGGGTTTGGGAGAGGACGTCGAACTTGACGAGATTTCTTTCCGTTCTGTCGGACGTCGGCGTGGAGTTGTCTGGATTCGTTATCTTGCCGCGGTTCGTAGAGGTTTCAGTCTTGTTTGGATTGATCCTCTTCCATACCGGATTTCCAGAGGTGATGGGCAGGGTGGAGGGGGCCCAATCTCCATAGCTGAGATGCGGCAGCACCTTCTACTTGACTCTGATGAGCCTGTCCTTGCTGTGGGCTCTGTATGCCATACTGACAGTGCTAAGGCGTATAAAAACCTTGCCAGTCTGCTGTATGATGGTACTTTAATGGACTTTGAACATTTGAAACTTGGGCATACTTGTGTACATCACAAGCCTCCAAGGCCTGAATTTTCTAAGGAAATTCAGACCCGAGTATGGAACAGCAACGCTTTTGAAGAGCAGATTCGTTGGGGCGGAACTCAGAAACTGGATGGGTTTTTGCTGGCTTCCGAAGGGATGTTGGCAAACGCGCCTTGAACTCTGCCGGATCCTCCGAGGATGCTGCTAATCGGATGGAATACCTAATGCATTGCCAAGTCCGCTTGTACCAGTTTAAGTATTGGTTTGGAGGTTTGAACTTGTTTCAAATTTTTGGACGCATGCGAGAGGTTTAAAAAAAATCAGCCTGGATCGCTCTGCTGGACTTCTTTGGAAGCCTTTAAAGTCGTTCAGCGAAGGCCTGTTGCTCAGGAAGAAGTTCTAGAGGACGCTTCCAACAACCTTTTTTCTGCAAGTGAGCGCTCTTACCTTTTGGAAGGAGACTAAGCTCCAGCACGTGGACTTGTGTTTCGAGAGCCGGAAAAAAAGCGTGGAGCATTTGCTGTTGCTTTTGCTTGGCAACCACAAGCACCAATGACCGTTTTGAGAATAATCACAATCATTATATAATAGTACTAGTAGTAGTACTAATAGTGGCAATAATAGTAGGGCGAATAATATTAGGAGAAAATAGAAATAAAAATAAGAGTAATGCTAGGACTAGTAGGAGAAGCAGTAGTAGGAAGAGGAATGGGAATAAGGGTAGAGAAGGTGAGTAGGAGTATGAGTAGAGGACGGAACGCGTTCATTAATCGCGACCTCTCGGGCGGCGGCGCGCGCTTCGCACGCGCCGCTCTTTTCTTTTTCTTCTAGTTTTTATTACCGCCCCAAATGTCGCGCCCGGCAATCATTTTTGATATGATTGATTCGCTGATGGAAGAAATTTGGTGTTCCATGATTTGGAAATACACGAATATCAAATCTGGCTCAATAAATTCTGAAGTCTTGAAGCCTTTCTGGATTTTACCCTTTGGGCACCGCCGTGACAGAACGTTTGAGTGGATCCGTGTGATTGCATTCAGTTTTGTCTGCTGTGATGCAATTTCGATTTTACGATTTATTAAATTCGTATGACGTTTTCCATGCTTGGGAATTTGAATCACATATTCAGATGTTGCGTCTACTCAAGTTGAACGATTCCCGGGACTGGAATAGGCAGATTTCTCCCCTATAGGGATGATGATATTATTCCATAAAGGAACACTTTGTGTAGACAAATTCAAGTAATGTTGTTTCCTGTTAATGTGCTTTTCATGCCCAATTTGCGGGTCTTTGAGCTTGACTTTTTTGCCGCGCGGTTTTGTGAGTTGTTTGGAAATATGTTTGGGAAACCGTTTGAAGCATGTGATAGATTCATGGTCGTGTTGCAAGCGGGCTCAGCAGCAGAGCCGTGAAATTTTTCGATGCCCACCCCCCGCACCCAGTCAAAAAATGGGGACGGCGGGGTAAGTCGGGTGCATGTGGATGTCGTTCGCTGAGCCCCGGTAGATATACCGCCCCCGTTGTGGATCCGTGCGACAACATAGAATTCTTGAAGCCTTTCTGGATTTCACCCTTTGGCCACCGCCGTGATGAACATTTGAGTGGGTCCGTGTGATTGCATTCAGTTTTGTCTGTTGTGATGCAATTTCGATTTTACGATTTATTAAATTCGTATGACGTTTTCCATGCTTGGGAATTTGAATCACATATTCAGATGTTGCGTCTACTCAAGTTGAACGATTGCCGGGACATTGAAACAATATGCTTGTCCCGAATCTGGAGCAAGTTGATTGGAATATGATTGACGGTGTTTATTATGAGTTGAATCAAGTACTTGAGATGCACAATCAACTTTAGGCTTTTTGTTTTTAAAAATGTTGATACAAATCAGCGACAAAAAATCCGTAAAAGGAGTATTGCTGCAGAGTGATTCTTTGTTATTATATATTGAATTTGCAGTGTCCATATTTTGTTTGGAAATTATATGATTAGTTCAAGCAAGCATGCGACCTTTCGAATACGTAGCTTGAATTGTTTGGCCAATGGATGGTTCACAATCTCCCAGCAGCATTGCTTTGGTACGTTGATGGTTTGCAATATTCCGCTTCTAGATTCACTGCTTCAACAATCTTTCGGTATTTGCGACGCTTGTCAAGCCAGGCTCCACGTTTCCATTATTTGTTACACTAAACTAAAGGTTGGAGCAGGAACTGTTCAAAAATTCAGCAAGGGTACTTTGTGGAATGGTGCAAGTACGTGGCGAACATGCAAACATGGCCATGTCGGACGGCAGCTGCGTGCAGGGCTCAGTGAGAGTCGGGGATTCAAGAGGTCCGGAAATCACAAGCATCACGGGCGTCAAATCTGGCTAGCTTACTTTCATAAGCTGTGTGATTAGCTTTGTGAATTTTGGTCCATATTGCGATTCGCTCCTTGCTGCTGACGTCAAAATGCACTTGTTTTTTTCTCTGTAGTCACATATTGTTTTCGCATTCATGTCGAATTTCGGATCATATTTGAATGGCTTGTTTTGGAAGCTGCCTGCTTGCCGCGAAGGCCTATAAATATTCTGGCACGCGCTTATGGCAACATTTTGGGGACACAGCTGCGATCCATTCCAAGTGCGAAAACCGTATGTCATGACGATACGAACACCACCCCCAGCGAGACAAATTTTTCTTTGCCAGCTACAAACTAAAATTTTGTTGTGCGCAGCATGCGGACCAAAGTCTCCAGTCCCAAGTGGTTTAAACAATACCAACCAAGCAACCAAGCGGGCCGCCATCTTAACCCAAACTTCCAAATTCACATCCCTACCCTCTGGACCTTGTGCAAGTCCCTCAATGTTTTACACGCTTTACACCGGCAGAAAACATGTGCAACTACTGCAACTCCAATCTTTGAGCTTTGAAGTCTTGACTTATATTGGATCCCAGGGAAGCGCCGCAAAGCCAGAAGCCGGTGGAGGTTGCAAACTTCATGGATGGGAAATGTCGGGTTTCATTTGATTTTCCAAGATGAGGTAAACACCAGAAAAATATCTTATGAAGCCCAACTTATGCTTGTACTTTTTTGTACAATCAAAGCATCTTTGCAGAACTTCTCATGATCAGCTTTCGGGTTTAGGGTTTAGGGGGCTAATCTTTCATGTTTTTTTCTGGGCACGGGTCCAAGGATTGGTCACGAGGATTGTTGGTAGGTAGGGTCAGACCTTGAATCGCAGATAATGAAGTATTTGCAGATTTTGAATATGACATCTGCCGAAACCTTGTTGTTGAAAATTGGGTTTTAGGTGTGGGAGGTCCAAGAGACGCAAGCTGCACCCCCAACTTCTTTAGCCAATGATGACCCCACATTGCCAGGGGACCATCCAGCTTTCACATGGCAGGGTTGCTGGCAGCACAGTTTTCAGCGAGTTGGAAGATAGTGCATTGAGGCTTTGGGGGATTCCCGGGGCTATGCCGTAAGGAGCATCTTGGGGTCTTCTGGTGGTCATAGCATGGGGATAAAAGAGGATTTGTGAGGTCTAGGTTGGAAGTAAAGAAGCGGCGTGAGAGATTCCCACAAAAATGACGTTGAGACACGTGAGGTCTATGCTGGCAAAGCGTGGTGTGATATATGGAGACGACAAGTTCAGCAGTCGTTGTATCTGCTGGCATCCACGCTGTGTGTGTGTGTGTGTGTGCTGCTATCTGATTTTTTGATTGGAAGCCTTGAAACTACATACTCAGCCTGCCAGGCAACCTTGTATTCAGCCACATATTGCAAACCTTTTGGCTCAAACACTGACGTCTCAGATCTTGTACAATGATGGAGTTCCAAACGCAAATGCCTGATACCCTTCATCATCAACAGCCTGACGATAATGAAGTCCAGTTCCAAGGCTCTCAACATTGCACGAAGATAATCAGTCTTATGCCTGGTAGTTACCGTGCACCATTACCTTCTTTGTGTAGCTCGGGTTACTCTATTACGTGATCATGGCAACAGCCGTGACATACTTCAATGACCACCACCTTCGCTTTCATGAGCACTGCGACGGGAACCACCTCCAGCAGAGCGAGCATTTAGTGAGCAGTTTCTTTGTGCCAGGCGAGGTCAGTGCTGAAACACGTGCTTGGCCTGGGCCTCAACTTTCACATTGATTCACATGTCGAGAGGTAACCTTTTTTTCAAGGTTGAAAACCGACATAGCCAGCAGAGCCATCATGGTTTGTGTTTTGTCTTGTTGATTTGGTTTGTGCTTTCGGCTTGTCTTAGGGACTTGGGCATGAGAAGTGTACACATTTAGTCGGGGTCTGCTTTGAAGGTGGTGGCAATCTTTGGGAACAAGTACAAGTACTTGGTGCACCAGCTGCTTCAAAACTGGGGACTTCTCAGCATGTTTATCGAAGACATGTAATCATGGCTGTGAGAAGACACCTCGAAGCCAGCGTAAGATTTGGGATAGCCCAAGATGGAGCTACTCACAGACCAGTCACCCCAATGAAGATCGAAATTGGAGCCCGGTTGGGACCTTTATGAAGCGTGATGACATGTAATCAATGGTCATTGTTTTTCCCAATTGTACGCCGGTAGTGGATACTTCTCTTGGTCCAAAAGAGAGTGCGAACGTTCACATAGCGAGTTTTGACATGTTTGTAAGGTCCGAAACCTTGAGCCGACATCCATAACATGAAGCTGTCTTTGGACGGTTTGGCTCTTATTGGCAGAGGATACCTTCCCTAGGTCAAACACCCTTATTGTTTCGGCCGAGTTCAGGACTTCCGGACAAGACGTGGCAAACGTGGAAGTCGAGCCTGGACTGGGTACCACAGCCCCGAGCCTCCGCCTTCAACCTTATTCCTCAAATCCTTTTGCTGGCTCGAGCCTGGCTGGGCTCTGTGGGCACTGCGTACCACTGCACCTGGAGAATCTCCTACAAGTCCCAAGGTAATCCTTGGAGCTTGTATAGCAACCTGTGCGGAATCCTGCGAGTTCTGGCAACACTCCTGGAGCCCAAAGAATGACTCATGAAAACTACGAGCCCTCAAGCTTCACTTCCAAATCCCTAAACCAAAAACATTGAACCTTAGATTTTGCCTCCATCGTGCTGAGATTCGTTCAAGCACTACACATGAATGCTATTACTTACGTAACGGATGTCACGAAAGCCATTGTCTCACAGCTTAAGCCTTAAAACCAAGAACGCAAGACGCTGTTCCCCCTGCGGCTCTCAGGGGCCAGTTCTTCACGGACCTGGAGCCCAGCCTCCGCGGGCCTGGGATCTCCTTTGACAAAACTCTTTTGATTCAGGGCTTGTAGTGAGGGTTTTGGGTTCAGGATTCAAGGTTGAGGGTACAGGGTCGAAGGCTAGGAGTTTCAGTTGTTCGACATTGTGCAAACCGTGCATGAAGGCCTATACTATTCCTTTCCGGTCTTTGCGGAACGAAGTATGTCATACATCCGACACGCAGCAATCCTTCTTCCAGTCGTAAAGTATTTGCTGGAAAGAAGGGTGTCCTGAAGAACGGAAGTGCGCATGGAAATGTTTCAAGTTCGGGTTTCCACATTCTGCTCAAGGATTATGGTTCTCTCACTTTGGGACCTTTCTGTTTCGACGCTTGCAAAACTTCGATTCCGACCTGAGTTCTCTCAGATCTTTAGATCCTCAAGGTGTTGACACAGAGAATAGTGGGAACAACCATGAAGTTTCCCCTATTTTCCCCTGCTGGCGAGCTACCTTCCTTAGATTCCGGTGCCCTGTGTGGCCATCCATACTTCTCCGATTCACTTTTTTGAGCTCTGCGTGAATCGCTTGTTGCGACTAGCGTGCCATTCCTGCAGCAGCTTGTTGCAATCATCAAGATGCTGTGGACAAACCTTTGTTCTGACACACCTGTATAATCCCCATCTGAGTTGCTGTGACACACAGTATAGTAAAACAGACATCTTTAGGATAGTCCCTGGCTGAGCAGCCCATCCATGCAGGGCTTTGTGTCCCAATCGCGGACTCTTCAATGCTTGGCCCCTGCAGGCTACTGTGTAGTGTGCAGGGATCAGGTTTCAGCTCTTTTGTTTTGAGATCTTGGGGATTGCTACCAGGGTCTTGGCGCTGGGCATCGGTCATTCGGGGTTGAGTGAGGCAATCTTTGCAAGCAGCTTTTAGCAATGTGATCTACTCCTCCTTTATTAATACTATTAATTGTTTATTTCGAGTGTCCCCACCATACGTAGTGCTTGGTGTCAGGCATTCCAAGCCAAGGATGACCTCTGGAAAATGCAAAGCTTCAATCCTTGCATTTTCAGAACGATAGCAGGGGCTTTATGGGCTTGGGCGCGGCAGGGACTTTTTGGGATTGAGCATTCCAGGGACACACTATGGACGTGTGCAGCAAGGACACTCTGAGGTGGAGCACAGCATGCACGCAGAGTTTGACTTGGGCTCATGTGGGATGTGACACTCTGCGTTTTAGGCACCTCTTGGGTACTGCAAGAACAAGCTGGGGTTGGGCACACTTCGGACGAGATAGGCTAGCAGGCGGGGAGAATGTAGGCATCTTCAAGTCTTATAAGCTCATATTGATCCTAGTCTCATGTTAAGAGCGGCCAAGTAAGTGGTCCTTCCAAGGGATTCTGAAGCTAATGGCTTTTGAAAAGGTGTTCCGTTATTCTAACAGGTTTTACAGAAATTTGAAGAGAGGTTCTCTCAGGCAAGCTCCGTAAGGGGTAGCTACGGAAGCAAAGTTTGAGCTTTCAATTCCTACAACTATTCTCAGTTTGAGGGCAGAGAGGTAATTGGGTCCTTGTAAACACTTCTGAAACCTTCCTGCGTTTTGGTTCCTAATGGATTTTTGCAAGCAATTCAGGTTTCAGAATCATCTCAAGAGGGTGAGATTTGCTAAACCTGAATTTTTTTATTCCGAGCTCTTGATTAGGCAAAAGCTTTCTATTGTTATGGGGTTAGGAAATTATTTCTGTACTTCTGGTGATCGTTGGCTGCGGCAGGTAACCTTCCTTGTAAAGTGCTCTTGCACCCCAAATCTGGCCGAGTTTCTCTTGAGTTTCATGAATCAGGGAATCGGATCAGACTGGCGCGTAAACAGGCGGCCAGACCTTTGGACTTTATGGCCCCCATCCGATGTCCTTGATTTCGGCTTGTGCGACACGTCTTCGCCCAACATCGCAGCATTGGACCTTGAACCGGTATTTTCTTGCGATTGCCTTGCCCATATCTTCCTGTAGACCCTGCATAGCATTCTATGCATGGCGGAACAACACTTTTCATGGTAAGTCGATGCTGCCCATGGATGGCACCCCTTTTTGAGGAGTTTCTCAAATTACCGTACATAGTCCTCAAGGGAACCCTTTGAAATGTCCGAAGCATCCCCATGTGTCCATTGACAGGATCTTTAAGGATCCTCCTCTATTCAGAGACTGTCTTCAGATGCCATATGAAGAGGCTCTAGTAGGCTCGGCACATGCCATTGAGAAGACTTTTGTGCAAGGCCAAGATGCAAAGCCTCAACCTAGGCTTCGTCAGACTTCCCACAAAACCAGTGTCGCGATATATCCAATGCAGGAACTTTAGGGAGAAAGCCCTGGATATCCTAAGGCAACCTCTATTTATTCTGGCAAACTTGGATATCACGCTGGTAGTATGTAAGCTCGGATGGCAACGAGCTGGCAGTGCAAGATTTATCACCGAAGCTTACATGCAACATCCGGACAGAG
This sequence comes from Symbiodinium pilosum, assembly GCA_905231905.1. Taxonomy (NCBI): domain Eukaryota; class Dinophyceae; order Suessiales; family Symbiodiniaceae; genus Symbiodinium; species Symbiodinium pilosum. The sequence goes on from CAJNIZ010043905.1 coordinate 9,396, forward strand.
CACCTTGACAGATAGCCGGGCGCGCGATAGTAATTCAAATACTCCAGAGCGCTGAAGTTTCTCAAAGCCTTCGGATGAAATGTTGACATGCTGGCTGTCCATCTGTTTACAATTCGAGTGCCTCTCTTGGGCGCTGTCATACTTCCGGCCCTCAGGCAGCTAGATGATCGACAGATGGCATTTATCTTGAGGAACTCCAGTATACCACAAAAATGATATGGGGCTCATTCCGATTCTTAGAACAGAACTTACGATTTCCTGACGTTTCTGCTAAAATTCGTGGGAATTCTCGTTTGGCTACAGGCACATTTTTTCTGCGGGATTCGGACCTTCTTTGCGCCCTGAGCCCTAACTCCTGGATCAATCCTGAAGTCTTCGAAATCCCAAATCTGAAAGTTTATGCCCAACACCCGTACACAACCTTGGGTGTCTGGAAGGACTAGGTAAGCCCTGAACCGTAGACTTGAACCTTAGAAAGTTGGCTGAGAGGTTCGGGCTGTAGCAGTTCGAGCTCACTGTTGTCAGGCCCTGCCTCAAACTATAGTCTTTTGATGTGTAAGATTCCGGGTTCCGTGTTTAGGGGCTGCGCTGTTAAATAGTGAAACTATGCTCGTGACCAGCTACAGCCTATCAACGTACACATACTGCCCTTGTCTCCGCTCGTGCCCTTCAACTAAGATTTTTCAAGACTAGGGGTCCTTTTCTGCAGGTTAGAGGGAGTTTCTTGGTGGTCTATAGGGATCTGCAAATCACGATAGGTCCTCGACCTTGAACCTTACAGACTGCACTGGAAACCTCATATGCAAATGCTACAGCCTGGGCTTGTGGGGGCGCGCTGTAGAGTAAAGGCTCCTAATGTGCTTGTCGAGATGCATTAGGAGGTTTAAGTGTGGCAAAATCCGATTCGGGATTCTTCGTTCAAAGTGTGGAGTCCATTCAGAGTTCGGGTTTTTGGTGTTAAGGTTCTGTATTCACAGTCCAGTGGTACCCGTGCTGCATCGGCAGACAATGGAACTTCCCCACGTGAGATCCCTCTAGTTGAAGGTTCAGGGGTACTTGCAAGTGGGATCATGAGTCCCGTAAATTAGACTGGTTACTCCTAGTTCTAATCAACCTAGTGGTTTCCTGCGAATCTTTAAACCGGTTTCTGAGTGAGGATAAGGGTTTCCGGGTTGAATGCTCCGCATTATCTGTGACTACGCTGTTGTTTGATACACTGCTGGCCAAAGCGCAGTCATGGAAAGACGGCGATATGTACATCCAATCTTTGTTTTCTGAATTTTTCGCCGATGTTGTGGAGCTGCTGTGTGTGTCTGTTTTTTTTCTCGAAAGGTGCTGCAATGCATTCAAGGTTGAGAGTTTTTTGTTCAGCCCTTGGATAGCTAGCAGAGCCCTTCAACTCGCCGGATGTCTCTGTGTCAAGCGAAAATCAAGTTGAGACCTACTTGGAGAAGTACAGGCTTATCTCAGCAATTCTGGGCTAGACTTGTGCTTGGCTACGCAGATCTTACAGCAGACATTGCTGGAAGTTTGGTCTTTGGTTCAGCAGGGTTAGAAGATCCGGAGACCAATAAACAGGGGCAAGAAAGGTACCTGCTCATCCTGTTCACATCAAGACGCCTAGATGCCAATATCATGTTACATTCTGTACAAGGGTAGTCCACGAGGTGCTCCGTTTCAGGCCTCGCGCTTCTTTGCTGGGTATTTCTTGTGGCCGTGTAGCTTCAAAGCCATGGACCTTTGCGCTGGTGCGTCCGCCCCAACCATCAACGTCGCAACGTCATCGCGGGCTGCCACGGCTTTGAAGGACGCCGGGCATGCAGAGATTCACATAGAACCCCGCAGAAGAGTGGTTCGTACTGGGCCCTGGGTTGGAGTGCGGTCTTGAGTTTTTGCGTCTTGTCGCCCTCGCAAGCGAAAAGAAATCCACATTGGCATTAACAAGGCGAGTCCACCTCAAGAATCTCTACCGGAGTCTTTGGTGCGCACGCTTGTGCAAGCCTGCCTTGCCGCATTTTCATCGGATAGTGACATGCAAAATTGCCTAACTTAGCACTGGTGTTGATGCGGGTCAAACCCAGTACTCAGCAAGGGCCTGTAACGTTCGTCCCAGCAGCATTCACTACATCTCAGCTAGTGACGTTCGAAAATCAGCTCCACCTTGGTTGCGACAGGTTGTAGATTAAGATCAAGTTTGGGTGAGGGTTTTGAGATGGGACATTCATAAGTTGAACCTTAGAGCCCAAACCTTACAAAACAGCCTTCAAATCCTGGGTCTTCAGCTTCAACTGCAGACAGAGGACACCCTGCGGGGAGTCCGGGATAGCCATGGCTTTGCTAAGGCCTGGTTTGCTGGCTTGAGGGTGGGTTGTAGTCCTAATCCCACAACTTATGATCAACAGGAGATGTTGTCTGTCGAGTGTTGTGGAGGTGGCCTGATACATGAGGAACTGATCTTCTGGTTTTCAGGGCCTTGAAAATGGCGGTCTGGGTCACACCCCTTGTCTACTCCCAGAGATATTTCCATACCCGCCTTCAAACGTACATGGAAGCCTAAAGAGGCCCACGAAGACTGCAGTTTTTGGTAAAGGTTGGTTTGACTGGGTTTCATGGGTAAGTCAAGTGGGCCCTGAGGTTGCAGATTTCAGGTTGATATTTTGGTTGAACTTACTATGATCACCCAAAGACTAAACCGTGTATGTAATGGCCAACAAGTTTTGTCGTATTTCAGTTCAATATGGTCTTTACAGTCCGCAGTCCACATCATCCCGCTGAAGCCGCTATACAACCCTCATGAGGTCCCTGTGAATTACTCTTCGCCCTCTTTGCCGTAACTCGAGATTCAATCCCGGAACCTCAAGCCCCAAACGCCCCATACCCCAAACCTTCAACCCCAAATCTTCAACCGCGAGCCCCAACAATCCTCAACTCCTTGTGGAGGCCTTTGGAGCTCCCCCTGCAGTGGGCCTGGATGCAATGTTCACCGTCCCTTTGCTCACTTAGCTGATTTCGGGTGTCGCTGAAAAGTAGGCAAGGATGTTGCAGTCATGTTTGTTTGCGTTTCGGGGGCTTTTCTAAGGCGTGAGGGAAATGCGTTCGGAACTAGAGATTTTAGCGTGTTCATCGGGTTGGCAGGGTATTAGTTCGTGCTCATTTGGGAATAGTGGGCTTGGGATGTTGTACCCTTCAAAGGTGCTGAGATCTTCCCAGGTCTGTCCTACATATCTGCACTGCCAAGCAGGACAATGAGGCGTCAAAATCCAATTCTTCAGCGTCAAGTCAACTCTGGTTCGAAACTTTTGGATTCGTTTACCTATAGGCCAAGGCGCTCAACTTGAGATCTTTGGCCCACACCCACTGGAAGATTCAATGCCGTTTGTATTCCTGTTCAAGTGGGTGTCTTTTGATCCTCAAAACTCCCTGCCTAGATCCTCAACCCCAGACCTCAATTTGTTAATCTAAAGTCCAACCCCAAACCATGAACCCCAAACCCTGAACCCTAGACGCTACAGCCGGAATCTCAACCTTCGGCATTTACGCGAACCAAACTCTGCTGTGGAGCCGGCATCATGAAACCTGAGCCGTGATGTAGAGACCTGAATAATGATACAGATTCTTTGTATACTTCCGGTATAGTCTATACGATTTATTTAGGCCTCTATAGATAGTACTGCCACCTGATCTCAACATCTCAGATCTACCAAGAGGATGAGGAGCTTAGGATGGGGACCTTCATGCCTTTTTTGCGCGGCTTCTGACAAGGGGTCGCTTAAAAGGGGTTAGTGGGATATGTCGTTAGGTAGAAGGTTGGGGGCTTAGGATCTGGGGGTTTTCTCAAGCAGTAGATGCCCTTGGAGCACTGCAGATAGATACAGGCATTGTCAGGGGCCATCTTTGGGATTCTGCAGTGATGATTCTGAGAAGCTCCATGTTCATCAGATAAGGGACCTAGATATTTAGCGGGATTTTGGGGTGGTTGAAAATGGTGTTATACATTGCAGTTTTTCTTCTTCTGTGCTGTCAGGCTGTAGACTGCTATCCGGCGGGGGTCCAGGGCGATAGGGCAAAGGCGAGCTTTCCTCCAACTTCAATGACAAACCCACATATGCATTCCAAAGGTAATTATTTCAGAGCCTTGGTCGATCAGAAAATGGTTGCTGGGGAAAGTCTGGGAACAGCTCTTCTCATCAGGTGCCGTATCACAATGTTGATGTTAGTTGGTCAAAGACCAAACTTTGGGATGACTTGTGCAAACAAGAGACCTAGCTTTGTAGCTGCCCCGAGGAACCAGCACCTGACAGGTCATTTGTGGATGTAAGTTGTGTTACAGTCTGCAGAAATTGAACAACTATAGCTACAAGCTCTTGGTGTGGAATTGTCTTGCTTACATTTGCCTGTAATTTTCCTACATTTCATTATACCTGTCCATGCGGTATCTCTAAGCCCGCATGAAATCACCCCTGAACTTCAAGTACCTCCTTGTGCTGTTCTGGTCCCCACCTAAATGTTTTTGCCATGACTGTTGTCACGAACTTCAGAAGTTCACTGTGAACCTCCTTCCTCTGGCCAGCCCTCAACTTTTAGGAGTGTGGAGTTGAGGGGTTTGAGGGTTTATGTATGTATGGCCCAAAATGATGTTTGAAGGTTTCGCCTTAGGGTTACTTAGCTGTTTAGGGTTCAGGCTTACGTAAACCAAACACCTTGGAAGCATTTCCCATCAGATCTCACCACATTTTACTCAAAAGTGTGGCCCCGCAGGAACTTTTTTCCGCACACGCTGCCCTTTATCCTCGAGAAAGCAGGTTCCTACATCACGGGCAATCTGCATTGGTTGCACAGGAATCACAATGGGGTTTAGGCTGTAATTGGATTCGCATTCTGCAGCACGCAACACAACGAGTAGCTAAGTCGTTTTCTCGTTTTCATGCAAGGGCTTTGTGTCCTGCAAGGTCTATGCCGAATGTGATGGTATCGTAACGCCAGAGAACACCCAAACACCTGACATCCTTTCTCCCGATCCCTGTGTTCCAACATGTCTGACCCTAAGCCTCATCTAGCTTCCCAAGAAGAAAGTCCAACACCGTACTCCAGACACCTGGACCTTACCGTCAGGACATGAACAAGGTGCCCTCACATACCCATGAAGCCGCTGCAAGAAACTCAACTACCTTAAAGCTCCAAGGCCTTCGATATAGAATTGGCTTATGAGAGGCATCTTTATAGCCTGAAAGCTTGACACTCAACACCTGAAGAGTCTGGCGTTCTGAACCCCTGAGCCCCGAACTGCACGAAACCCACGGTCATGATTTCAGAGAGGTGAGCTTCCGGATCATTTTACAGACAAGCCGGAGCTCAAGAAACTGGTGCAGGGAAGTGCGGCCTCAGCCTGAGTCTTCAAGTAGAGCTCAGAATGCCCCTAGTCAGAAAATGTATGTCCATATCTTACTTGTATATGTGATACACACATGCAGCTTACTGGGCTTGTACAACAAGGCTACAGTATTGGTTTAGGGCGAAGGGTTTGGGCTCTACGCATTCCAGTCATTCTAAAAGGCTTCAGGTTTAGAACAACAAGGTGTAGCATGTGTTGAAGTCGTGTAAGGAACATCTTCAGCGTTCGCGGTATTAATGCATGCCACGCAACCAATCCCTTCAGCGTTTTCGGGTATGTCAATGCTACTGCCAACCTGGCACCAATAATCCTCATGTTCTTGCTACTCGACCTGTTTTGTCACTACGCGGTGTGCTTGTACTGGGACAGCAAAAAGCCCGAAACAAACTGGGGATCGGGGTCCCTCAGTTTCTGTTTGCTGGGTTCCTGAATCAGTGCGGGCTCTCGCCATACTGCATACTGCTGGAAACCCCTGCAAGCCCTTTCTGGGTTCCTTGTACACCTTATATCTCAGGCTTCTCAGGTTTTGGTTCTTATCCTTGGCCGCAGACTTGAAGTGTGAATCTGTAAATCTTAATGTGCAAGCCCCAAGTAAACCTAAACACTGACCCAAAGCCTGAACACTTAAACCCCAACAGGTAGAACCTTTCGACCCTAGGCACGATTATCAGTGAACACATCAAAAGCAAAGTCGAGCTCAGGAGCAAGGGCCAGAAGCCTCAGCCATGTGAAGCCATTTTCCTTCTGCTACTCCTTTCGATTTTCTTTGCAAAGTTTGACATCGTGACGAAGATAAGCTCCCACATCTCTGAATTTCTGTATTCTTGAAAACTGGCTAAGGAGCCATATTCCAAAACGCACTCAAGCGATACAAGTTGATGTTTTTACACATTGACTCCAATTCCTGGGACTGTTTTTCATTTTGCAACCTTGCATTACCTGCTCCATTCCTGGACCCCGATTGCCAAATCTCTCAAGCGATCACTACCGTTTATTCCCTCCAATCACCCCAAGAATCCAGTGGAATATGTAAACCCAAATCGTATTGTCTTGTGAAGGCCCTTAAAGGGAAGTGTCATCAATGCAATCCTTTCAGGGACCCTCATCCTCATCATCCCCCAAAGTCCCTGACCTGGGGTACCTTGGCCCCCATGTCTAGGACTACCTGGCAATGCCCCGTGGCCTGGTGCTGAGTATCATGGCGCAGCTTGGCTGCTGGATTACGTCGGGTGGCAAGGGGAGGGCCTCTGCAAGTGATGAGAGTTTGGAACGGTTCAGGCTGGAGCTCCTAGAAGTAAGAGTTAGAGATCAGCGTCTAGCTTGTCTACACATACCTAGGTCTGGCCCTGAGGAACTCAGACTCCACTGAACAATTGCGGATATGTTGCACCTTCCAGTGACATGGAAAGGCTTCAACAAACATGGAGCCCAGAAAGATGTTTTACGAAGATTGCTGTTTTCCTATGGGGTGTGATGTTTGCTTTTGTGTGTTTCTGGGAAAGCTCACACGTTGACGGCCCCCAACCAAGTTTGCTGACGCTACTTGGTGCCGCTGTAGCCTAAGAACCATCTCCAGTCTTGAACCCCAGCTTCTCAGCTTCTTCATGCCTGTATGAGGCAGATGTTCCTCTGCCTCATACCGGATGGGGACCGGGACATGCCCTCATGCAGCTTCTTGAACCTCCTGTTCCCGCGACAGCCTTTCCGACAGGCCAGCGGTCTTTTGTTTTTGCCAAAGGTATGTGGGGGCAGTTATACGTCTTTTAAGGTTGTTCTACATGTATTCGCAGAAATATCTGGTTGCAAGTGCTTGAGGAGTTATACATGCGCTGCGTGTCAGCTCCAAATCCGAAACTCAGGCGGCGCCAACGAGATGTAGCAGACCTCAGTCCCCAGCACAGCAGACAAGCGAAGCAAGTCATGGCATGGTGCGTTCGAGATATTTAAGCTCAGCAGCCTCAGTTCTCGAAGTCCACGAAGTTGCAGAAGTTATGGGCAACAAACAACCCCTAAGACCTTTCTGGAAAACGGGTGCACTCCTAGTCAACTAGTCTGTTGCAGGAAGTTGCAAAGTTACGCATGTTCGTCCACTACTTCGAGCGTTGCAGGCAAGAAGGGATTGGGTTTTAGGCATCGTTTTGATGCTGCAGGAATTCGGGTCGAACTTAGCGGCTTCCTAGCTCAACGATGATTGAAGGTTCAAGTGCGGAAGACATAGAATCATGCACGTTTGTGGTGATAGCCTCCCTGCCAAAGATTCAGTGAGTACGCAAGCAGAGTGGTGCTCAGTCTGAAAAGAGGTTCACGAAAACCTCAACGGTATGTTTGCGCGTATTCTGCAACTTGTATGGCGGAATTGGCCGGAGCATCCAAAAACTTCGACTTTGCTAGCGCCTGCGCCTTTCTTTTCCGATTTGGCCAATCCCCCTATTACCTGCCTGTTTGTCCTGTCTGGATCCCGGCAACACCTGGCCTCCGCTAAGAGATCTGATCGTGGGAGTAAGCCTAAGCCCTATCAGCCATGAACCCATATATAATTTATACAACCTTCTGGCGAATCCTCGGATTCACTTGCATAGGCTGGATCCCCCCAAGGGTGAGCTTCGGATTTGGCGTCAGGCTGGCCTTGAGGTTTGAGACGTTAGGTCCAGAGCTTTGGGTTTCGGGTTGAGTTGTTTAGGGATTTGGAAGATCTCTTGTTCGGACAGGGTTTCTCGGTTTGAGGGCTTGAGAGTTTAGGGTTTATGGTTTGGGTTTTCATTGATTTGAAGATTGTGCGATGATGGATCCATACTTGTTTGTTGTGCTATCCCCACTCCCGCAAACATCTGCTGCATGCAAGGTTCCAAGGAGCTTGGAGGGGCCAGGTTCAGAAGTTGTTTGACATGTCTGGCGTCCAGGATGTTGTGGTTGATTAGCACTACAGGATGAGAGCATACCTTGAGGCTGACAGCGCGGGGTTTCCTCATTATCTGGGGTCGGGACCGGGGACTGTCAGCCTCAACCCTCATTCCCAAACCACCGTCCTAAACCCCATGCGCCCAATGGCAAAGCTGAGATCCAAACCCAACCCCAAACCCCAGACCGTCGTGTCATATCTTTTAAGTTGGACCTTCATGCGTGCGGTAGCTCAAGACTTGAGGATTCAGATCCTTGATTTGTTTGGGGCTTTGAGACATGGGATGCAGGTTCTCAGCTTTGGGGATTTCGATTCAGTGTTTGAGGCTTCGGATCTAGTCCTTTGGAGGTGGGATCTGCGGTCTAGGGTGTGAGTGTGGGATTGAGGGTTAGGGTCTTTTTGGGACGTGTCAGGCAGCATACCTTAGCCCTCTACCCTCCTTTATTTGTATGATTCCATACAAGATGAACAAAACGTGCTGCAGTACAGCTCCACTGGGGCACTTTCAGCATTCCGACCCACGATTTAAGCCCCAGGTTTTTGGAGCCTGCTACAAGCTATTTGTATCCCTAACATAAGCTAAAAGCATCAATCACCCGTTGCATTTCAAATTGGACCAAAGTTCGTGAGACCCAAAATCCTAAACCCATCTGGAGATTGCTCTTGCACACCAGTTTCGTTACATCCGAAGTACAGAAGGTGGCCTGCACACGGCATCTGTGAACAACTCTAAACTTGAAACCCTGCATTTGTTGACCCAGTCATTGCCTTGCGAGGTCCGTGATGGCAAGCCATCGACATCAGCCTGGAAGGTGGGAAGCCATTGTCTATCCTTAGGGGTGCAGGAGCGTGAGAGTTCAGGATGGTTCAGGGTTTTGATGGTTCAAGAGTTGAGGATGCTCGGGCTTAGCATTTTAGGGTTTTATATCTTGGTGTCAAGGGGTCTAGGCTTGGGGTTTAGGGTTTAGGGTTTGACGCTAGGCCTCACTTGAACGACTCAAACATGTTCCAACAGGGTGGCGACCCAAATATGTTACACTTATGGAAGGAAGACGGGCGCATCAGGTTAATTCTCATCTGCGGTGCTTCAATATTGGTAGGGGCAAGGTGTCAGTTTCTTTGTTTGATTCTGCATGGTTTCGTAAGGGTTTCCGGTCAGGCACCATCTCCATTGTCAGGGAAAAGGTCTATAGAAACATGCAGACCAGGAAGCCGAAGTCTTGCACACAGACGCCGCCACCGGTATTTTGTTATACTGGCGCATGAACCAGCATACGTTTCTTAGCTTTTTTGGTACTGGCTGGCGAGCATGTTTGTCTGAAATCCCGTTCCCAGCGACCAAGAGGTGCGTAAATCAAACGCCAAGATGCTGTACACCAAAGCAGCGCTTATCATGTAGACTCTGATGCAGGCCTGCAAGTGCCACTGACCCCAAAGCACAAGGCCTCAGCCCTCGCACATAGTTTTCCGACCCAACATCGAATTGCCCCTCAACCAACGGAAAGGCTTAAGCATGCACACTCCCATGAACTTCCCAGTTCACTGGAGGCTTCGAGCCAGCCGCTCCTGCCTATGCAAGTTGCAGATCAGGGGATAGGGCTGGAGGACTGTATTTTTGTTAGTTTGTGCAGTTTCCGTCTTTTGTAAGGTCTTTGGAGCCTTTGGATTTGAGGCATTCCAGAGGTCTTCAGTTTCCAGGGCTGTGGGCGATAGATGAAGATAAAGGTGGCGTGATCTGGGACAAACTAGGCGGATGCTGAATGAAAGAGGCTTGAACCAAACCTTTTCCCAAGAGTCTTGACTTGGGAGCTGATATGATCCTTGGCAAAGCTGGACTTCGGGCAGGCATCTTCTCTGACATTTAAGCTATTTGAGAGGACCTGGGATTCAGATTTACGATTTGGGGCTCGGGGTGATGGGGCCTTGATCTCAACTCCTACCAGCAGAGAAGCTTGAGCCCCTGAACCACGACCTTCATGGCCGAAACCCTACACTGCAAACGTCATCCAAAAGACTGTTGACCAAGACGGTCTTTTCCAATACATCGGTTACGCTTCACACTGGTGCACAGTTCGCTCTCTATACTCAGATGTCAGGGTTTGCTGCGCCTTTTGATCTCAGCACCCTTAGATCAGCACCCTAGATCCTGGTGGATCCGTTAAGACCTGTATTGTGCCACGTGGCCTAGGCCCCGAACTGCATGGACGCTGCACTTGCTCTATGGTATGCAGCCTATGCACCACGGTGTGTCAGACGTTCAAGACCTTGCTAAGAAGAAGAAGACGCATTAACTGCCTCACATTTCCGAGATGCTGAAACTGCGTGAGAAATGGCGAAGACCATGCAGAAACAGCAGCAGGAATGTTGCAAAAGCGCCACACATCCCGTTGGAAATCACTTTAGTCTTGCCAAGAGTACTCAAAAAAGCCTCCTGACATCGGTTGGCACAAAATGTAGTCACGAAACACTCAGGAAAACATTGTTCGAATACTAGCTAAAGGCTACGGCATACCAGGCTTCAACAGCCCGTGGGAGTGCTTGATAAACAATGTCCATGACAATGCTCCACGACTTTTTTCTTTCCACATTGCATATCAGCAGATGCATCGTCTGGCAAAGACTAAGCCAGATGGTGAGCATCCGGCTGTGACAGTGTGATCGTCCAACATTTCTGCTGAGGGCCAACGCTGGCCTGGAAACACAGTCTTCCAGTATCACGGTCCTTAACTTGCAATCGAAAGATGGCATCTGGGTAAGGGGATGCGACATGGTTACTCATATGATGCCGGCCCGGAAACGTCACCCTGTTTCTAATTTCTTCTGCTGCTTCACAAACATGATAATGTTTTCAAGTTCAGGTGCTGCTTGGCCAGCCTAAGCAAGTTTCAGAGTTCGTGTGCCTATTCTTCTGAAGTATATATATATATATGTATATGTACATCTATCCAATGCCAACTTCCCAAGGAATGTAATTCTCCCCCAATGCTCCGTACCCTGCTGCAATTGAACAAGAAAAGGTTGACTCGGGCGAAACTACGGGTCCGTGGGGGCTACGTCTAGCCCTAAATGCTAAGTTTGTACTTTTAACGGTAAACCGTTCCTGTGCCGGTAGCCGCTCCTTTAAGATTGAGTTGCAATACGGGGACCTCGTGCTAGATCCACCTGTGTCTTCGTTCATGGGTCATTCTTCTTCTTATGCTATGAAGGAACAGTACAAGTGGTAGTATTATCTGAAGGAGGAAGCAGATTCCAAAACCGACAGCCTTCAATGAATCGCCGGGGATTTGCAGTCGCAGTTCCCCCCTCTCAACGCCCCTAAGACTTAGTCCTGGACGATGGACTTTCTATTTGTTACCATTCGCTTGTGCAGCTACTGCACTGCTTTCACTGTCGAGAGCCCATGTCCTTGAGCCCGAATATTTCGATCAGACACCCTAGATAGCTCAAACTCCAAGCTCTTTCCTAGATGTTGAAGGACGAAAGCGGCCGTGGTTGCCTTCACGCGGACTTTGCAAACAGGCTCTTCACCTTGTATGGCAGTTTTCTTGATTTTCAAAGGCATGACATGCGCATTAAATTCTAGGAGTGAGGGGTTGTAGAGATATTTTGGATATTCCATGATGGTTTTGAAAGCGTATGGATCCTCCGTAGGTATTTTCTGAAGACCTTGCAAACGTGCTGCTCGGGCCACATGTGCAAGAACAGGGGGAGACCGTATCGCCTTCCAGGGGTGTTAAAAGTATCTGAAGTACAGTAGTGGACCTGCAAGAAATAGGGTAGAGGATGAAGCAGAGCACCCTGCCAACACATGCAGGGTGGTAGAGCGTAGGGCTTGCTGCTTAGCACAAAGTCCAATCGGAGAACCCGCTGTGTGAAAGGGGGTGCAGCGTCTGTGCTGGTGAGTTCAAGCGCCGGGGTGCCGGGTCTAAGTCAGAACAGGGTGGAAACCAGCACCATAGCTTCTGTAGAAGGTTCATCCCAGCCACAGGCTATAGGGCTCAGCGTGTGTGCTTTTGCTTTTCTTCATGCGGGGAGTTTTTTGCCCCTCGCTTGGTTTTATGGCGCTCGAGATGAGATGGAGATTCAGCCTTGTTGTTGCAGGTGCCATGGCTACCAGGCTACCAATTAAAGTTGAAATTGCAAGGCCCAACCACTAGACTTCAAACTCAGGGCCATGCAGCTCCCATGCCCTCAAGCTGTGCCAAGGTACCTGGGTGGTGGCGTCTTGGTGGGCGGCTGTGTGCAGGAGGCCCCTCCAGTCTGCATGTCTTATGAGCAGTCACAAAGGGAAAAAGTGACACGATTAAATTCGAGCCTGTAATGATAGTCATGAGCATCATGGTATATCATGGTAGTAGTAAGAGAAATTGTGAAATTCATGAAGTACATAAGGTATGGAGGCAAGAACGCAACTATGATTAAGTGTTGCTGTTTACGCACGTTTCTGGTAATCATGGTTTCGAATGCTATGCAACATTGTGAACATAGGAAGTCTGCAGCACTGAATATTCAGCATTCTTCAAAAACAGCAGGCTATGGCATCTGCAGAACCGTACTACAGCAAAAGCAAGATGACAAAGTTTTTGTGGCTCTTCCGTAGCGAACAGTGTCAACTGGATGAGAGGCTCAGCAATGGCTGTCTTTCTTGTGAGGTTGCAGTTAAGCATGGCGCAGCGGTAGAGCCAGGAATAGTCGGCATAGATCTCAGCATACACCCGTTTCAGAGCAAGTGCTCCGAATTGCGCGTGCAAGGAGCTTGCTCAATGGCTTGGCGTAAGGTCTTGGGTGTCTACTGCTAAGCACATCAAGGGCCCTGGTCTCCTTGTAGGTTGAAGGTTGAGAGCGTTGAAGGCTTTAGGACGCGATGCTGTAGATTACAAGGAGTCACCCATGCTAAGCTACGCATCTTCAAGCATTGGCCCATCATTCGGCATGAGAGCCTCTCAAGCTATATCTGTCACCTGTGTTACGATCAGCTAGACCTTGTATACCTTTGTGGTTGGTAGTTCATTCTTTCTCCGTCGCTGCAGCTGTTGCGCAAACGCCGAATACGCACTCCACCTCATACCAGCTGAATGTGAAGGCCCAAAATTGCTAGAGATTCAGCCAAAGCATTCTAAAAGTTCCTCATATCATGAGAGTCCTCCAGTGTAGAAAGAAGCTGCCCCCTTCAGAAGGCGAACCCGAGAAAATCCTTGTCTGATCTTTGCTGCTGCCAATTATATGCGCTCTCTTGAACCTCCTCGATTAAGTCTTTGAGGATCCCACACATGAGCGCAGGAGATCAGATTCTCCATTTGCCCAGAGCTTTGTGCCGCCATGCTGGTCTGCCCGTACATGCTGGACCATGAGGCCTGTCTCCAGCTTTGCTTTCCAGTTGTTGTCAGGTAGGAGTAGTCGAGGTTGAAAGGAAAATCCATTGTGCAAGGCCATTACAGGAACCAGAGGGAGTATACAGGGAACTAGAGAAGAACGATATTTGGATCTTCTTGAATGATGGTCACAGGAACTTGACTCTACCCGATTGACAGACACTAGATAGAATAGAAAAGTTCCCCGCAAAGAAGGCCGAGCATTCTTTGCCGTCAATGAAGCCTGCGGCAATGTTTTGTAAGCCTTTCTGCGTAAGCGCTATGTAAGCCTCTTACAAACATGCAGCAACCTTCAGCCCGACCAGGCCATCACAATTGTCGGCGGCGTATCTTGGCCAATCCAAGCTTCTGGGCCCTGCGCCCTGACTCCTCCCTGAGCAGCATGTATCAGATCCCGAAACCTGGAGCTGTCCTGACAGAGCTCCAAAGCCTTACAGAATGCCTTCTCTCCAGAAGATCAGATCCATTTGCTCAAGCAGCAGTAGCTCCTAAGTCTTTCAGTTCTATGTCCTTGCAGAGCCTTCCGGAGAATGCCCGAGCGCCAGTGTGCACCTTTATCCTTGCCATTTTGGACCAATGACTAGAGCAGCTTTCAGGGTTGGATCTTACAAATCACAGGCGGCACTCTATTGGGTCCTTTCGGTCTACAGCCTGGTTTCAGCCTGACAGGGCTCCTCCTGTAGGGGAAAATCTGTAAAACGCCATGCTTCTGAAAGGTGTTGTCCCCCAGGCACCAGTAGAGTAGCTTACTCCTTGCTTGATCGCTTTGAGACAACCGTGTACAAGGCGCAAATGAATGCAGCTCCGAAGGCAGCTTCAAGATCCTTAGCCCCTGGTGTTTCTGAAAAAGGCAGGCCCCTTGTTGAGGTCTTAGCAGGAGGATCCTGGTATTGGGGGAGTGCAGCTTGGATAAGTTTCACAAGTTCTTTAATGAATTATAGCTTAAATGTGGGCAACCAGAGCCGCGGTAGGAAGATGAACATCCATTTTTCGTTGTGGTCCCTCTAGAACTTCCACATGATAAGAAGCACGGATTCTGGTTTCGTCTTACACAACCGAGACAGGTTTGTTTTGGAAAGTAGTGTCACCCACAGGGAGCAAGGACACGGTTTCCCATTGTGATTTTGTGTTGCCTATCAGCGTCATCATTGGCCAGCAGCTGTGTACAGGTTGAGCACATGGGGTTCACCATGAACAATAATGTCATCTTAAGCGCTGAAGCCGTTGGAGAGGGCAGACTTCTCAAAGGATATGATCATCCATGCTCCTGTCATGAAGATCCTTGCCAGTATTAAAAGGTCCTGCATGTGCAGGCAACCGGTGACTAGGGAGCGCTCAGGAGCAATTCTCCGGCTACAGCGGCTACGGCCGATCCCTGGAGTACGCCGGCGACTTCCGCGATCCCACGCCACGGGACGAGGATCAGATCTGATGGTGCAGGGAGTTTGGTGTCTTGGGTTGTGCGGGTTGGCGCGCCTTTTGTTGGGGTTGTGGCTGCAGCTGTGAATCTGATGTGTTGCGATGGGTATCTTCATGGACGTAATCGTTTTGTCTGATTGTGGTATTCTGAACTTTCACGCGTTTTTTCTTTCATATTCACGTATTTTGATTCTTTCCGTGTTTGCTTCGGCTTGTCTTCCCTTTCTGCCTTGCTCTCTTCCTGGAACTGCCTCGGCTAATTTGTTGATGCCCCAGTCTTTCAGGAGAGCACCACTGGGCTCTCATGAATCCCTTTGCTCGGATGTTCTTGGGTTGGAGCTTCTGACAGCCCGTGCAAGCCCTGAGCGAATCACACCACATCGTGCTTTCCCAAAACTCCTAGCTCACGTTATCTTGTTTTGCGATTTTGGCTTTGGGGGGGGTGGAGGGCAGGGGTATAGGACTAAGTAGTACAGGCAGTAGTTATAGTAGTACAAGCAGTATAACATCTTTAGTAATGGGCGCGGAGATTTTTGATTGCCACCCTATTAATATTGCCGATCGACCTTGCTTATAGATTTTGGGACTCCGAATCTGTTAGAAGGCGACAGTAGTTTTTCGCCTTTTGTCTGCAGTTTTATTGCCAACCCCTCTATTCATGGTAGCTGAACACGATTCGGAACAACGGAACAGATCAACTAAATGCATCCACCTTCCCTGCTAAGCAACATGAAGCTTTATTTAACCACAGGCTTTTTAACTACGGCAGCAGGTCCCCAAGAATCTTCACCATGGCATTTCATTGTATGGGGTGCGACTGCTACGAGTGCCTTGGAATGCTTCTTGCAGGCCTGAAACTTTCCTATGCAGCCTGGCCGAGGAACATACATAAGATCTGCGCATCTATTCCTGCCAAGCACGATGGAGTACCTAAAATCTACAACGGCAGCTATCTGCTAGCCCTCAGCCCTGCTTGAGCCTGAAGTCCAACGTTAAACCCCTAAACGGTAAGTAGATAAACCCTACACTTTGCAGGATGGCACAGTGCTTGTGGCCATAACCGCCATGGATGCTATCGACTTCAGGGGCAAGGCAGACGGGCTTGTGGGGTTGTAGATTTTGGGTTCTCAGTCTTCAGGGATGAAGCTAAGGGGTTTAGGGTTTCAAATATACTTGGAGGCCCATGGGACCTCTGTAACTACTTATAACTGGCTTATCACCCTACTTATAATGCCCCTAAATGGGCTTATAGGGGTTACCCCGATTCTAAGTAGGGTTATAATCCCAGTTATAAGTAGTTGCTAAGTCCAATGGGCCTCCCAGTAGGGGTCAGCGATAGGCTTGGGAACATCATTTGAGATGTTCTTTCCAGAGCAGACCGAAGGGTAGTTGAGCGGATAGTTTAAAGTCAGATCAGGCTTTCTGGCAGGTTTGAGAACAGTGCCTGCGGTTGTCTGGCAGAAGGGTGTGCTGTTGTTTTCGCCTGTTTTCATGTGCAATATCTGCGCAATAAATTCGACCTGCTGCCATACTGGTAGACTCCAGGTCCGAAGCTCAAATGTTGCCAAGTTCGCAAGACTTTCGAAGCATATTCCCCAGACTTCCTAGCAGCCCCATACTGTACCAAGCTCCTTTACTCCCTATGAGTCCCAAGTATTTGTAAGACACACCTGTACAAGCCAATGTCAATCTCATGTTAAAGAATGGCCATAGGGATTCGATATTGGAATTCCGCAGACCTCCTTAAAACATGTGATCCCATGTGTGTCTCCCTTCTAAACCCCTACCTTGAAGAGCCCTGAACTCTAAGCCCTGAACCTTACCTGTACAGCTGACCTACAGCCCGATGTGTGATTCAGGCAGCTCCATTGCGGCAGCAGCTTGAGGACAACCTTCTCCTGCGCGAGTTGGAGTGCCCTGGCCCTGGCATTCTTCTTTCATTTTTTGGACATTCCTGCGTACTGTTGCGAGAGCTACTGGCAATGTTAGTATCCTTATGCTCACTTCCATTATCTCACTCTCTTTACTTTCTGAGTATTGTTGGGCATGGAGCATTTGTAATGAGAATCTACATGCATGTGTACACGAACGAGCTTTCCGGCAGTGGTGGTCGCTTGTGAGGAGAACCTGTGGATTTATGGTGGAGGTCCCCAGAAATTGATGTTCGAGGGCAACCTTAGCAGCATGCGCTGCATAGTTTCGCTATCTTGTTGTTTTAAGTTTTCTGTAGGGGTTCGATGAAGATGCGAAACCCGCGCCTCAACCAGGAACCCTCGGCTGCTTCTTACCCAGGGCTTTCTCACTGGGCTGCATAGAGGCGTCTGGGTAAGCCCTGGAACTGCTGGCTGTGAAGCTGTGCGCCCCAGTACTGACGTGCATGCTGTAAATGCGTTACGGGAGTGCAGTAAAGGTAGACCCGACGGCCTGGTTCAGAACAGAGTGCCAACACCAATCCTACACTTGGGAAAACCAGCCGCGAAACCCAAAAGCCTTCAGCCTAGATGTTTCCCAGCCTACACTCCGAAGCTTGAAGCCCTACACCCTAAGTCTTAAACTTTAACCCGAAGACAGGAAGGCGGCTGTGGCCTTTGCCCCAACAGATAAGGCGGGCTGAGTTGTGCTGTTGGAGAGGGATGTTCCGCCCAACTTAGGGGCTTTCTAGTGCTGCGGAGGGGAGTTTTTTTAATGTTGGGTGGTTGGCCTTGGCCGCTGCAGAACCAGACAAAGCTTCACGGCTGAAAGCAACCCAAAATCCCTATATGTCTGCCTATAAATCCGTATGCGCTAATGTATTTTCTGATATGCTTCCCTTTATAAATCGTCCCATAATTATTTGTACTTCACACATTCAGTTGCGTTCTGATGCCTCACTGCAAAACAGAATTTTTGATACTTACTGGTTGGTAGGGAATAAAGGAATGGATCCCTACAGTAGCTGCTGCATAATTCTCAAAAACGGTCCCTGTATTCCGTTTTGTTCAGTCTGTACGAACCGCCTCAAGCTACGTATCCGTATATGGATGCACTAGGGTTCATTGCTACACGGGCTTGCATCGGGTAGAGTGACGTTTTGCTGCCAGCAAACCCGCCCTTCCACTTGTAGTTCCTCTTGGTGATGTACATGTTTATTGCTACCGGAACATCTTGGGCAGCAGATGTACTGAGTGGCAGCCTGATTTCACTCATTTAAGTGGACTGTCAACCCTAACCGGCAGGCGGAACGAATGCAGACATTCAAAAGGTTCAAAGCCTTTGCAAAGCCCTTGAAGCGCCGAAGTGAGGCAGCCCTGGACCGCTGGCCCGTCATCGCCACGGGCAACTGGGGCTGTGGGGCATTTGGAGGCCTTAGGGCTGCTAAAGAGCGGGTTGCTTATGGAGGCTTAGGAACGCTCATAGGCTCACCCTCCCCGTACGCTGGGATTATGTCTACAAAGGTGCCCTACCGAAAGCCTGAGACACGAGAAGCCTCAACTCGGAAGCCCGTAAAGATCTTGCGTCATACGCTGCATGCTCCTTAGAAATTCGGAAAAAGCTCTGATACATTTCTCATTGTTTCTGGTTGCCATTGCCTTCTCCAGAGCCTTGTAAGCCACAAAGCAGATTGATGCAAAGCCATGGCCCATGTTGGAAATTCCTGCCTGATCCTCAGAATATCCTTTCAAGAGTCCTGAAAATAGCCCAGATTCTCAACCCTCAGTCATCCATGTGAATCCTAAACTACAAGCTCCAAACTCCAGATTGGCTCTGAGCCTCAGTCAATCTTTAAATGCAACAGTTCTAGACCGAGAGCTTAAGAACTGAACCCCTAGCACAAAACCCTTGGAAGACAGGTTGTGTGGAGCTGAAAGCCATCCTCCAGTGGCTTGCAGCATCCGAAGGCTCAAGGCCCGGCTCTTTAGGGCGGAAGGATCTTTGTGATGGTTGGGTTTTGGGCAGTTTAATGGACTAGGGCGTAGAAATGTGGTTTTAGCCATTCAGCATAAAACTGAAAATGCTAGCCAAAAGCTTTGAGGGGCTCAAGTTGACCTCTTTAGGCCTGCTGCAGAGATCAATAAAGTTCAAGGAAACACAGCCCTTCTTGCCCATGGTAGACACCAAGAAGAAGCAAACACTTCAGCCCTAGTTGTGTGGGTCGAGCTGTCAGGTCAGCAGTTGTGAGTGTGAGGGTTTGGGTTCGGGAACCATGACCTGTCAGCCGTGAGCATCAGGATGTCAGCTTATGCTGCTGCGAGACCTGAGTGTGAGAGGACACTCCCAGCTATTCATCCTTCCATACTTAGTCTAGAATGCTGGGAATATTCCATGATGGCATGCCCTTCGCTATTGTTTCGGTATCTATAGACTCAGACAACCCGCCGAAACTCTTCCATAGGTCCAAAGCATGCTCACTATCGCTGAGGCCCCAAACTGATCCTGTGAGACAAGGCTGTCCCAAGACTTCCATGGTTATGGCTGGGTAGAAGTTTGTACATGTGCTGGCACGACAGCTGAAAGCTACAGGCAGAACAACCACTTGCATGCTTCAGAAAGGAAAGGTTTACTGGCAGCAGCGCCATAAGTCTGTACTTATAGCTCGTGACAAGGACTTGGTCAACCTCACTGTGCGATTTAGTGCTGATCCCCGGGAATGTCGGCCTTTGCATATAATGGGGATATTCGCGGAGTGATACTAGACCACAAGGTCCCACTTCGGGGCGATGTCAGGGCTAATTTGAGCAACTCTGAGCAGAGCTCAATGCCCAAGAGGAACAAGGCTGAAGCCTCACCCCGCAAGTATTTACTACACGACAGCTTTTAAACCCAAGAACGTCAGGGCCATGTGGCCACTATGTTTAAAATATGCACATCAAATGGTCGGTTTTCATCTTATTTGGGCAGTTTGGGCATGGTCACTCGACTTTCGCAAAACCAATCACTGAACCATAAAGTTCTTGGTCTTTCTAAACGCTGCGCGCTTTACTCTAGCCTTGCCTTGACAGTAACCTGAGCGGAGAATACGCAGGCCAGTATCTAGGCTCATATACCCCAAAGACGACTTCTTGTAGCCTAGCTTGTACCTTAGCCCTGGTTCCTCACCCGCGTCCTCACCTTGCACTCGCGCCGTAACTACTAAAACGTTAGCCCCACGCTCGAATCTCTAAGCCCTGAACCCCCTACCTGTGCGTCTGCTAGGAGGCTGCTGTACTTCCCCTACGATGTTCCGCTGGGCCCACAACTGGACCAGCTTGCGTCGGATCTGACAAAAAGAGGCCACAACGACTTCATGATGGTCTTAGAATACTTCAGGGAGACCAAGCTGCAATGCTTTTTCTCAAATGTCTTGTAGAGTCTTGTATAACAACAAGTCAGCATTTCCTGAGGCTTTCTTCTGTTTCATGTTTAGGGATCCGCAAGGCTTCCTGGGTGCTGTTTGTGGCTGTCAGAGTGGCTTTGGTGTATGAGGCTTCAAGGAGTATGCAAGTGCTGGAGGGCCGGTCATAGATGGACTATGTACGGGTTTTAGAGGGCGCCACGTAGGAGGGGGTGATATTGTCTTACCATCCTTGGTAAAGTTTGTTGACAGACGTTCAGGCCTCAGTCTTAGGATCTGGGTTTGGAGTTTGGGGTTTTTATTGTTGCGAGGTTTGTATTGGACCCACAGCTTTGTTGTGTGACGTAGGCATGGTGACAATACAGTAGTTCTTTCTGGGCAGTGACCCGGTTACTTTTTTTTTTTTTTTTTTTT